>CM069448.1:26302394-26538127 GCA_035610835.1 Ophiura sarsii
CTACCCTTGGAATCGTGGTCTCTCCGTTGGTGTATCATTCCAACATCTCTTCATAATATCAATAAGCTCAGACGGGGTTTTCAGGCGCAATTGCAGACAAATCTGGTCGGTCACCTCTCTTCACCCCAAAATTGATATAAGCATTGCATCGGCAACTGTTAAGTAATAACACATTGTAGTTACTTTTGAGTGGAAATATTTATAATATGGGCATTATCAATATCAATACTAATGGAATGTATCCACTATTTTGGTTTGGCAGTCCAAATGACGTATAACAGTATTATGTAGGTGAATACATGGGCTTCAGAGTATATAGATACCGTATTTTGCTTTGTCTAGACATGTACACATGTGTCAAGGTAATATTTTGATTCACCTATAGAGAGCATCCACGTATCGGCCATATTTGCGGGAACCAAACTCTGTTTCACAATTTAAAAAGACCCACCCCTACACAGATATCTAGATCTGTGACCAACCAGAACATTTTGTTGGACAGCGTACGCAAACAAATGATCCTTAATTATATCACACCATTGTGGCAACATTCGAGGCCACATTTGCACTTTTCAACCAAAAAAAGTGGTGCGATAACGACGTCATGGCAGACGGCATGGGGCAAATTATTGCGTCCCCAGTTTCCTCCAAACTATTTCAATTTATGTAATAAGGTGAAACTTATCCCAACTGAAAGTGGGGGATGAAAAGAGGGGGGGGGGGGGGGGGGGGGAGAGAGAATTGGAGAATAACGACGTTTCGACTGGATATACCAGTCTTTATCAAGTTTAGTAGAGAGCAAGACAAAAGTATATGCTGATGAGCAAAATACAAGTCAAGCTAAAAGAAAGTCAGAGTGCACACAGGTATGTGAAACACACCGCAGTATGTCTCTCTATCTCAAGGGAACAACAACTGCCCTAGTGTGTTTCACATACCTGTGTGCATGCACTCTGACTTTCTTTTAGCTTGACTTGTATTTTGTTTTGTCCTAGCCACTACACCACGGCTCCCAGTCGACACTCGGCGAGTATACAAGGCTGTTGATGTTTTACTTTTATACAACGCCTAACTTTCTACATATGAAGAGGTTTTTTGCAAAAGGGCCTACATCCACTTTGGCTCTTATTGAGAAAAAGTCAAAAAACTGTTTCTAAATATTCAAGATGAGCAATTGAAGAACTGAATGGATTGTGAAAGAGGTACACTACATACTAATTTAAATTGAAATAAATTTCAAATGTGCTAGTTTTTAATTTTTTTTAAATCATGTTTACATTTTTTGAAAATTTGGATGTAGGCCCTTTTGCAACAGAACTCCATCTGATTGTACATAAAGAAAAAATAACACACACAAAAAATCAGTTATTTTAATCATTTAAACAAAATAAGTTTGATATAGAAATGTATAGGTCACAATCATATGTTTCAAGGAAATAAAGTCATTTTTTTCAAAAAGACCTACATCTCATTGTAAACAGCCATTGAAGATGTTGTTTTGTTGCAAAAGGGCCTGTATCCCGATTTAATTCTGGATACAGGCCCTTTTGCAACAAAACAACAATTTCAATGGCTGTTTTCAATGAGATGTAGGTCTTTTTGAAAAAAATGACTTTGTTTCCTTGAAACGTATGATTTTTCCCCATACATTGTTATATCAAACTCACTTTTGAAAAAAATGCACCATAGCCCTTTCGCAACAAAGCTCTTCATATATTGAATGAATTTTAATCAACACGTCAACCAACGGATGATAAAAGTACTTTTAGCAACGTATTTTAAGCAACCTTTTTGCAGTGTACATGTATATTTGTCACCATAGCACACTAACAGCATTTGAAGTCTATGAGTACACTACACTTACATGATTGCCATGGGTCTTTACCACTCAGAAACTCGTACATTGTTATGGCAAACCTGTGATGATAAAAATATAAAATAAACCACGCTGAAACCAGGATGATATCTTTTTGAGTCCTTCAAGAAAAATATCATTGCTCAGTATACAAAGAAAAACATCAATACCCAAAGAATATAATCTATCACTGATATGTTTTTCTTTGTACTTAAGCGACGAAAAAAACCCACCTGTTTTACGGGCGGACGGACCTGTCAAATAGGGTCGGTCAGTAAGGTGTTTTTTTTTTCAAACCTAAAATGTCACCAAAATCGGGAATTTGTTTTACAATTTGTGAAAAAAAATTATTAGTGGGATTTTTTCTAAGTGGTGTCTTGTGCCCTTTTTGGGCTACTTTTGGCGGCCATTTTGCCATTTCATTTTTGAATATATTGAAATTGGGAAAATGAGAGTACTTGGCATGTAAAACATTTGCACACCACCTCTTATGATATAATTAGAAATATGTGATACGTAAATCTCTAAATATAAAAATAGCCCCAACAAGCGTCCAAGACAACACTTCTAGACATGAACTAAAATAATTCAAATTGATAGGATTTACAACAATGCCTTGACATACTAGAGGTTAAAGGTCACCTATAGGTCAAACTGATGTAATAGATAAATGATTGTGTGGATTTCAACAGTTGCATACGTACGTGTAGATATCCCAGAATTCATCTGGAATCTCAACTAATCTTTTCCAAACTTCAGGTGGCATATGTGTAGGAGTACCCATGCGGCTGCCTGATTCGAAATTCAGTAGGGATTCACTAGTTATATTGATAGCAAGTCCCAAGTCTCCAATCTGTAAGGAGAGAAAAAACAACAACACCAGATTATCAAGAAGACTTAACATCCGGTATGTATGACATAGCATCCCATTTTTCTGACCCCGCTGGGTACCTTAAGCCTTTATCAAGTGAATGGGTGAGGTCAGAGGTCAGTGCACATAAAAGTATAGAGTTTGTTTTAAGGAATGTGGACATCTGTATGGCAATGATACGTATATGATTTAAATATATGGTTACGTCCCCTAAACTTGCTTAACTGTATGAAATAGCATATAACCCAAACCATTAAACAGGACAGGACCTACCTTGACATCGAACCCACTGCTAACAAACACGTTATCCAACTTAAGGTCACGATGAACAATGGGAGGGTCCAAAGTGTGAAGATAATTCATGCCAAGGGCTATGTCCAACGCCATTTTGACCTTTCTTGACCAGCATGCGCAGTCCATGTACTTCTTCTGAAAACTCTTAAGACTTCCATACTTAAAGTATTCCATGACGATACATAGGTTGGTGTGATCATCGAACAGACCCATGACACGAACCATGAAAGGGGAATGTATAGCTCGCAACATCTTCTCTGCCTCCTTCCGGACTTCCTTGGTGAGTCTGTTTATAAAAAGAATCATTATTCAGAACAATGAATTCAATATGGTGAGCACAATTCTAAATTCACTTTTAATTTACATTTCCGTATAGACACTATCGGTTTGACGTTACAGTGGCCATCTTTACGGTATTAGTAAACTCCCTTCCAAAGTTTCCGGACCAAACCACAACTGATATCGCCAGCGATTACCAGTTTGGTCGCCATTTGACGCCATTTTGAACATCACTTTCCATTAAGATACGAGGTGTTAACCAGTTATCAGAAATGCGTTCTAGTATTACATTCGATAAAGATTCTGTTAGAATCGAAACGTCAGGTCCTCTTATATTTATTACAGAAATGCGTTCTAATTAATTTGTGAAATTATAGTTTTGACGTTTGTAGTAATTATGTTCTAATCATGCGACTCAAGTAGGGGTGGGTGGGTGAAATCCTTTTCCCACTGTGTCAGAAATGTTTGCTAATTAATTTGCGAAATTATAATTGTTTGTAGTGTCACTGAAATAAATGGCTGACATGCTTCTCATTATCACGGTGGCTTCCGCAAGTAGTTTTGGTTTCGAGCGTCATGTGGCAAATCGCTGTTAAAAATATTGTCTTTTAATAAAAGATAATGTAACTTGCCTCTAGGGTAATAGACCACTACACATGTGGTATCATCTTGGGCATGGGTTATCCCTTTTAAAGGGATTTTTTTTTATTAATGTATCCGTTGTTTGCCGTGGCTCTGAATCGCAACTTAGTTGTACGATAATTTGGCGAATGAGGGTTTTCTAAACGTCAACGACTAGCTTCACATTATTTGTGGCCATTAGTCACAGCTAAACGAACTGCTTGCATTAGCAGAGACGTAAGGGATGGCATCCAGATTCGTACGGATTAAAAACCGTAGATCGGAGAGGGTAAACGCGCGCACTGAGATAAACGGACAGTTTTGTGTACATAAACGGAACGCGGTTAAATAATGACCAAGCAATACGTGTTTAGCCATGCTTAGCGAACGCATTGAACAACTCCCGTGAACGGACAGCCAGTGCGTTTACCCTCTCCGATTTACGGTTTTCAATCCGTACGAATATGGATGCCATCCCTAAGCAACATGATAGCCTAGACTGATATGTGGAAGGTAACTTTTGAGGCTACCTAAAAATCATAACTAAAGTAAATTCCAAGAAGTAACCGGAACAAAAGGAGCAAACATTATTTTGCGCCCATTAGTCATAGGTTAAATCGAAATAGCTGCTTATCTTTATTGCAGAGACATAAACAACGTGAAAGCCAGATCCTAACCTTTAAGCCAACCAAAACCAAAACTAGGGTGAATTCCAAGAATGGTCCGGTCGGTACAAAATGAAACTTTACTTTGGAGATTGCACGAATTACAGAACCATATCTTACTTTGTCATAACACGTCTTAGCTATCGCAGTCAAAATGTACGTGGTCAGAAGCTTGGCGCTACTCATAAGGTTGACTTCCTGATTTTAATATCTCTTGAATTATGTTATAGTTCTATATCCTTATTTTGTTCTTTAGGTTTCTTCCGTCAGAATTTGTAAGCCCTGTCTAATTTGTGATTATTTTATGTATGTTCCCTGAGTAGCAATACGCAAATTTGGCCCTTCAGATTTGTGTTTTGTAACCGTTTCCTTTCGAAGATGTCTGATAGGCTGTTGTTCTCATTGGCTTATTACTGTACATACATACATTTATACAAAAAGGATAGTGGAACAAATAAATTGTTGTTTTTTGATTTAGAAATATGAGACATCGCAATTAATTACACGACGATGTAACGAAAACACGTTGATGGTGGATTGGAAACAGTGATGTGATACACTCATAGTGATGACCTAATATACACTGAATATGAAGACTTGTAAACTAGTTTGATTCAAAACAGTTTTGTCATCTAGTACAACATGCGAATATGCGAAAACTTTTTGGAAGCTCAACGGAAAAGTAAAGAAATAAAAATAATCATAACAGTTTAGGCATTGTGGGTTCCATTTTTGGTCAATGTTTCCTGCTCAGGCAACGTGTTTCCAGACCAGGAAATGTTTCCTTCGCAGTCAACGTGTTCACAGACCATGTTTCCGGTGCATACAGTCGGACCGGACTGGTTTATAGTCCTTCATATTTACAGATCACAATCACAATGGTATGTTTCATAATATTTGCATCGTGGGATTCATTCCTGCTCAGGTAATGCAGCGCATGCAGTCGGACCGGGACTTGATAGTTCCTTCATGTTTACAGAACACAATGATATGTTTCATAACAATGTGCTGTGGGATTCCTTGGACACTGTGTGGGATGTAAAAATACCCCTACATAAATAATGCTATGGTCCAATGATAGTAATTTGACTTGTATCTTTTATGTTAATTTGAGCCAATCAGCGCTCAGATGTGAATAACCATGAACCAATCACAGCTGAGCGCCGATTTGATGAGCGGCTTTGAGAAGTCGTCCTCTTCCTCGTGTTGTACCCGACGACTGCAGTCATGTTATTTTATTTTTCGTCGTTTTCATCGTAACATTATGTATTATTTGGAGCATCTCTTACGTTAATAAAGTGCCAGAATAACATTGATAATGGCGGCGAAATGTAACCAAGTTGTGTTATAGTCTTCTCTTCGAACTGTAAGAAACCCAACAATAATACGATCTTACAAATGTTTCCCGCTCAGGCAATGCGTTTCCAGTCCAGGAAATGTTTCCTTCGCAGGCAACGTGATTCCAGACCAAAACATGTTTCCTGCTCAGGCAACTTGTTTCCAGACCAGGAAATATTTCCTGCTCAGTCAACGTGTAGCCAGTCCAGGACATTTGTTCTGCCCAGGCAACGCCTTTCCAGACCAGGAAATGTTTCCGATGCAGGCAGTGGGACTGGACTCGTTAGTTCTTTCATACAGGCTGTCCCAAAATGATTAGTACCCGTCGATGCCCAAAGTTCAATAATTGTTGTCATCATCGAAATCGATGTGATTAGGTCCGTTGTTTATACATCATCTTTGTCATACTGTACTATTTCATTAGAATTTTAGATCATGAATATCGGATTTATCAAACTTAAGATACACTCCATTATGCAAAACATGGTGATTTCACGTTTTTGACAAAGTGCTAAAATATGTGTGTGCTATTACAGCTTGTTTGAAAGAAACTTGTGTATTCTCATAATCTCTTGTTTACTCAATATAATCTTATGTGTCTTTCTGTTGTAGGCCTAACTGTTATTAGTTATGGGTGTTCAAATATTTAATAATTCTTCTCCTTAATTCAATTTAACGGGTAAAAGAAGTTTGTCACACTTGAGTGACTCCATGCATTGTTTTATTTGACAAGTGTTTAGGCCTTAGGGACTTCTAAATGAAGTGGTATTTGGTGAATCACCAGTGGCTTAGATTTCATTTTCACATTGGAGAATGGATTTCGTGAGGTTAAGGTAGCAGTCCTCTAAATGTCCCGGATTGAAAACTGGCAACTCTTCTTGCGCAATATTAAGTTATAAATAGCGTGATTGAAATAGTGATATCTCGGTAACTAAATTGATTTAGCAGCCGAGATAGGTATCAAATTAAAGCTACAAATATCCAGTTTAATAATATAACAATCACAATCAATATTAAAAACCTATTGTTAAGAAATCTCAGTCCTAATTTCACGGCGTAAGATTGAAGTCATGCAAAAACTCAACTTGTAAAATGACGATAGATAAGGGGGCAAATGCCCAATTGTAGAAAATCTATCCATACTCGCCACATATTTTACAATATTATTCGATAGTTTATTAAAATAGCTCGAGTTTAATACCACATTCAATGATTTTCTATGTGTACATTTCAATATATTCTTGACGGAAAATGGTTCAAATCATCAAAGAATCTGAAATCAAGGTGGCCCGTATGTGTAATGCATCATATTTCGGGGGGCATAAATAGACATTTATACATAGAAATTCATTAAACATGGTTTTAAATTGTAGCCACTGCTATTTATCCATGACCACGTTATTTTTTAAATGTCCCTCAAGTTTAGCTTCAAAACTAGCTCATTATAGAAACAAAGCGTGGGGTCGCTCATGCGTGACGATCCATTTTTACTCTTCAAATTGAATCAAAATGAAGAAGTATTAATGATTTAAACAACAATATGATACAACAGTTTAAAACAGTTTAAAATAGAAAGGAACCAAGTTATTAGCAGACAAGAGATTAAGAGAATGTATTAGTTTCTTTTATACAAGCTGTTTAAAAACAATTTTGTTTTGCACTTTGCCAAAAAGGTGAAATCACCATGTCTTACACAATGGAGTGTAACTTCATTAAAATAAGTCCGATATTCATGATCTAAAATTATAATGAAATGGTACAGTATATCAAATATGATAGAAAACAACGGATCTAATCTCATTGATTTTGATGATGATACAAATTATTGAACTTTGGGCATTGATGGGTACTAATCATTTTGGGACAGCTTGTATTTACAAAATACAATGAAGTTTCAGACAACTCGTGGTTTTAACTAAAATCCATCGCTGGTGGCTCACTCTTCATTGAGCCAGTGATGACTAGGGGGGGGGGGGGGGGGGGGGGGGGGGGTACCGCGCCATTTTGCGATATTTTGCGAAAACCATCGTGGTTATCACGTGATACGTATCGTTGAAAAATAATTTACACTGTTTTAACGAAATGCACTGTGGGATTGTGTTACCAGCCTAAAATCAAAGAGGTCGCAAACCTGGTCGCAAACTTGCTCATAATTGTATATTATTAGCCTATACTATAACAAGCTAAAAGTGACATCTCTGAATGTATAAATAAAGTGTGCAATGGAGAAATTGGTTTTACAACAAGTTTTGATATCATATATTTATCAAACTGAACTCAAGTTAAATCACTTATTTATCGAGCAATAATATAATTGTTTACGCATTTTAATTGTTTAGATACAAAGTTAAATAAATCAAGAGATAAATTTATGATAGATAAATGAATAGAAAGAAAACTATAAACGCATGGGCGGCCTTTATAATTGATAAAAATTGACATAACAATGATGTTACATTAATCCACCATCAAGTTTAAAAAATAGAAAAATAAAAGGATAACAAGGAATATTCGAGAATCGAACCCGTGATTGCTGATTGCCAACGACATGGCCAACCTATGCACGCCACAGAGATCCACGAGTATAATTGTGATAGTTTTATTATTTAACCATATCCATTTATTTATAACGAACGGATTTTTATTGTGCCATTTTTGCCAAATGTGTGTGTTTCTCTCGCACAAAATGTGTTTGTAATGTGATTATACTCCTTATTTTTGAAAGAACGGTAAAACACTTTGAAATTTTCGAACACAAAAATGGCGTCATTTATATGGTCAACGCCAGCAGCGCTGTCCGTGTGGGCACGCATACAGATTTTGCCGGCAGGCCAAACAAATCCAGCGGCAAGATCCCGCATATAAAACAAAAGTGATCATAATGGGGCTCGAACTCACAACCTTTCGATCCTCATGTCAACGTTCCATCCACTACACCAACCGTGCTAATTTAACAAAATGTTGGCGAATAATTTATTAATATCTAATTTGATTAATTGGACCGGGGTCATGGGTTAATGCACTGTGTTCTAATTCTACATTCCCGACAGACACTCTGTTCAAAGGCACCAAAAAGTGGACTTGTTTAACGCATTTTTTGGCAATTCTGAGGTGTGCAGTTCGATTTTCTTTCTCGAATTGTTTAGAAAACCATCCATTTTAGAACATCTGAAATTTAAAATGAACTGCACACCTGGGAAAGTATGATGCCAAGGGCATATTTTTTGCACGTAAATCCAATACAAGAGTTCTGAAAATAGACAAAAATATGACGTCATAACCATTGCTTTGGGACAAAATGGCGCGGTACCACGGGTCATCACTTCCCTAAGTGATGACCTTAGCTTATATTTTACCAGCCCATCCATAAAAGATCGTTGACATCTATGTCTATATTTTAATTATTCCATGGGTGATTTCATATCTCGTTTCTTATCATGTAACACAAGGTGTCAATATATTGAGCACTGTTGAACTATTAATCGATACCTACATTATTTTACGATTACAGTTTTAATCACGCAAACAAACCCTCACCTAATTACCTTTGATTGATAACAATTGGCAAGTGGCCACGGCATATAATAAAAACCCAAAGCCTATATAATCAATTTGCTATTATGAAGTGCAAAAGAGACTTAAAATCATAGTCACTTTTTAACGGTTTCTCATGTGTTACCAGGGAAGGTTTCTCCCATCTGGTCTGGTGCAACCTTGAAAAGGATTGCACTATGGTCAATTATTCATCTTTTCTGATGAATTGGATTTCTTCCATTAATTCTTATACGCATTTCTCAGTATATTCCCGTAGTATGAAATTTAACCACACGTTTATACATTATTGGTATTTTTAAATTTTTTACGTTTAAAGGGGTCAACAGAGGTAGCATCGGTAAAACATTTATTAAAACATTTAAACACTCTAAAACGTTGTGCAAATTTGTTTAAGGCGAAGAAAGACACCCTGTTCTACGGACCCAACCGACCCTTTGATAACAAAATAATTGGTTAAAAAACACTTACCGTACGGTCATTTTGAATTTTAAAAAAGCCCGACCGACCCTAGACAAAATCCTTCTGTCTCCAAACATTTTACATGTGATATGTGTAGAAACTAAACACAGTGTTTAGCTAAAAAACTAGCGTTCAAGTCAATAAACACCGTGATATGTTTAGAAATTCAATGCTGTGACACATTTAATTTAAAATAAACACTAAATGGTGTTTAAATCTTGATAACTAAACACATGATATGTTTTTTCTTGGAATTTCAAGTTTAGGCACTAAATATATGAGTCAGATCCGTAGATGGCTATGGAACAAAACTAAAACAACAAAATAGAAAATGTTTGAAAAATCAGACTAAGGCTGCTAGAAATTAAACACTGTGATGCGTTTAATAACTGTTACAAAAAGGTATCTATTTATTTATATAATATCGTATATACAATTTGAAATTTGGACTTGATCCTGCTACATGGTTTACAGATATGTTTCGTATGGACCGTCACTCTATAGATAATAGTTATTCGACTATTATTAGATTTTTTGATAGATGTCGATATCGATATCGATAACAATTATCATAAAGGCGTAATTACACCTTCACCGAGTTACCTTTCATAACATTTTAGTTTGATAACATTGTTTGACCTTTTGTTGACATTTATAATAATTCATCAAAATGAGTCACGTAATCCAATATCGCCTCTCAGATAAAACCCAGTAAGGAGTTTATCCTCCGTGCGTACGGAAACTTACATTTCAGTTCAAGACAATTATTTATATGTCGACCAAATGGAGATTTTTATCATGTAATTTATGACCGATTTGTGTATATTGACTCAATAATAATTTAAATTAGCAGATAAATTAATATAAGATATTTTACATTTATCCAACAATCATGCATACAAATTATAAAAAAGGTGTAGAAATAATTCTAAAATATATAAATGAAAAAATGAATAAATGATATAAAAAATCAAATAATCAATCGATAATTGTATGAACAAATAATGTCAATACATTAAGCCCCATATAGTCCATGAGCTTGGACCCACATTTTTGCTCATCGGTACCACGTTGAGGGAGTAAGGCTAACTTGGATTTTTGAAAAGGTACTAACATCTAGTTTCAGAATATGTTCAGAGTATAGTTTTAACAATGGGACGTATGGGTTAGACCATTAGAAACTCATATCTAGTATTTTTGCTTTGTTAACATACTTTAAAACCAAAATGGCCGCCAAATCAATGGCCAAAAATAGTTAAAAGTGGTCAAAATTCCATAAATTAGCATAATATCAACCGAAATGTATGATGAAAATATAATTTTAACGATGCGATGTATGTATTGGACCACTAGTAACTCATATCCAGTCTTTTTGCTTTGTTAACATAGTTAAAAATTCAAAATGGCTGCCAAAATGTCCCCAGAAATGGTTCCCGAAGTGGCTGCAAAAATTGTCAAATTACATAAAATGGGATAATATCAACCTAAATGTATGATGATAATATAGTTTTATAGAATAGGGGTGTATGTATTAGACCAGTAGTAACTCATATCAAGCATTTTTGCTTTGTTGACATACTTAAACATCCAAGATGGCCCCCAAAATGGGTCCAAAAATGACTGAACAAATTGTTGAATTCCATAAAATGGGGTAATATCACCCAAAATGTATGATGAAAGTATAGTTTTAACATTGGGGTGTATGTATTAGACCACTAGTCACTCTTATCCAATATATTTGCATTGTAATATCATACTTTAAATCCAAGATGGCCACCAAAATGGCCGCTGTAAATGAAATAATAGTCTACATGGGTGTATGATAATCCAAAATAGACATTGTAAGAGTGTATATTACATCAAAGTCACCAAATAGTATGTTCTAAACTGCTAAGCTATTGCTTTTAGAAATAAAGCCCACCTCTGTGACAATTTTGATTCAGTATCACTTTCCAAAATGGCTGCCAGAATGGTTAAGTTGATGTTAAATGACCTCAAACAATTGTTTTGTATCGTAAATGACCGGTACTATGTAATACCAATACCCCTAAATTTAATGGGACAGCATTTACTACATGTCTATGATAAAGCCTAGGGGCTGCAGATCTAGTTTGAGTATTCTAAAATATCAAGATGGCTGCAAAAGTTTAAATTAACTGAAAACAGTATTACTTTATTGTTAGTGTTACATTAGATATGACCAAATTATTATATCTACGCTTTTGATCCATCCAATAAACGTATGTGACAAGGTATGATTGATTGGATATACTTCACTTTCTTTTGTTGACTTATCATTAAAATTACCTCCAAATGGTCAAAATAATTACCATGGGTGGCCACCAATTAATCAAAATATGGCCAGAATGGTAAAATGGAGTCTATACCATTTAATCAATCATACCTTGTCACATACGGATATGTTTACAGGATTAAAATCCTCTTTATATATATAATCTTTAGGTCATATCTAATGTAACACTTAAAATAAGACTAATACTGTTTTTCAGTTATTTAAACATTTTGCAGCCGTCTTTGATACTTTAAAATACTCAAACTAGATCTACAGCCCTTGGGCTTTATCATAAACATAATATTGAATGCTGTTTTATTAGATTTGGGGGTAAAATTGTAATTTACAATACAAAACAATTGTTTTAGGTCATTTAACATCAACTTAACCATTCTGGAAGCCGTTTTTGAAAGTGATACAGAATCAAAATTGTCACAGAGGTGGGCATTATATCTAAAAGCAATAGCTTAGCAGTTGCGAACATACTATACATGTATATGGTGAATGTGATGTGTAATATACACTCTTACAATATTTCAGTATTGTGAATTATCATTCAATCATGTAGTCTATTTTTACATTTACAGCGGCCATTTTGGGGCCATCTTGGATTTAAAGTATGTTATTACAATGCAAATATACTGGATATGAGTTACAAGTGGTCTAATTAATACATCCCGATGTTAAAACTATACTTTCATCATACATTTTGGTTGATATTATACCATTTTATGGAATTTCTACAATTTGTTCAGTCATTTTGGGGGGCCATTTTGGATTTTTAAGTATGTTAACAAAGCGAAATACTAGATATGACTTACTGGTGGTCTAATACATACATCCCATCATTAAAAATATATTTACATCTTATATTTAGGTTGATATTATCCCATTTTATGGAATTTTACAATTTTTGCAGACACTTCGGAAACATTTTGAGGGCCATTTTGAGGGCCATTTTGGATTTTGAACTATGTTAACAAAGCATGAATACTGGATATGAGTTACTAGTGGTCAAACACATACATCTCTTCGATAAAAATATATTTTCATCGTACATATCGGTTGATATTATGCTATTTTATGGAATTTTGACCACTTTTGACCATTTTTGGCCATTGATTTGGCGGCCATTTTGGTTTTAAAGTATGTTAACAAAGCAAAAATACTAGATATGACTTTCTAATTGTCTAACGCATACATCCCATTGTTAAAACTATACTCTGATCATACATGTTGGTTTATATATGCCAATATATGGAATTTTACCATTTTTGGCGACCATTTTGGCGGCCATCTTAGATTTAGATGTGTTAACAAAGAAAAAGTTCTAGATATGAGTGTCTAGTGGTCTAATACATACAAGACTGCGCTATTTACATTCAACGGAGTCTCCAAAATCCATCATTAGTTTATTAGTGTGCTTTTTGTTGGCATTTTGGCGGCCATTTTGAAAATGGCTAATAACACACAGAAAGCTACCGCTTTGAATTTGCTATCAACCATATTCTGGTTCCAAGGATCCATACCAATACAAAAATCATTATTAGCCTTACTCCCTCGACATGGTACCGACCGTCGCTCAAGAAATCCTAAACAAAGAGGACAACGTTGTAACAGTAGGGCTTAATGATACCACAAAGTCATCTCCTGGCTCTTCCATACATATCCGTGGGGTGATTGCCATAACTAAAGTGTTGTCACCAAGTCATGCCCATAATTCCTGGCAGATAGTGATAGTTTCAAAGGTTTGTGGCCAACATATTTAAACGAATCGCAGAACTGGCTCAGGAGTGTTTGACCTGTCGCGAGTCAATTAACACCTTCTTCAATGCAGTTGTGGATATCAACAGCAACACATTGGTGCTTGCAGTGTCCACAGTCATCCAAAATGACTAGTTCACATGTTGTTCAGAAATCCATGATCGGTGATCTGATCATATTCCCAATGATGGAACTTCTTGGAATCGAAAAGAAGGGTGATCAGAGGAATGTAGATAAAGTTGGGCAGGAGTGAAGAGCTTCATTGACAGCAAACTGACAGAATTAGAGAAGTTGATGGAAGATAAGAAGGAACATCCAAGGTCTGGTATAAGATAAGCTTGTAGCTGCTGTGATTGACGAAATTATTGATACAATGGAAAACTAAATATCTAAGATAGATTACTTTACACGATCAGTTGATGAAGCCAGTGTAAAAATGAAGTATGTACCATTGACCAACTTGGGCTGTGAATCAGACTTTCCCAAGTTTGATCATCGAATTAAGGCCAGTGGTGGAATTAAGTACCCCTATCCAAACACTTTCAAGAAATGATTTTGTCAGTTCTGGGCTACTGGTAGACTCTTAATTTGAATCCAAATCTAGATGATAGAAGATCATAGTGGAAGCCGACTTTCTTATTATGCAAAAAAGTTAGCATTACGCAAGAAGGTGGAGTTAAAGAAGAAGAAAGCCGGTACAAGTTTAACAGTTTTAGAGAAATGCAAACAGCATGAAGGTCCCATGACTCCAAACATCTTGGACACCTTGCAACAACTTAATGGGAATGAGCTTCTGGCTGAAATATCATATCTTCGATTGACAATAATGCCAGGTATTCGGCAGATGAGATGGGTGAAAGCAGCAGATGGAAAGTTTAAGAAATTCTGTAGGAGTGAGCTGCAGAACTCAATAAAGAATGATTTGAGGCCAGAGGATAATGTTAGAATTGACATTGACACTATTCTGAAAAATGTATAGCAAACTTGGTAATGAAGTTATTTAACTGTAATACTCTCATAATTGCTATGTGTTCATTCATACTAATGATAGAAAATTATGAAGAAAAAACATGACTTTTGCAACATTATGACAAAACTAATGATTGCCCTGATATACACATTTCTGAGTTCTGTGGCCATAACAACATATAAAAGGACATACGGTATTACATGCCATAATCACATAATTTTATGACGCCCCATCGACGAAAATGATGATTTTAGCGAATTTCGGGGGCCATTTTGAAAGAAAGAAAAAATACTGAACCAATTCAAGATGTATGTCATCTGAGGACATAAAACTAACTGGATTTGCCAAAATGGCAATAAAATCCACTCATCCAAAATCAGATTAAAAATAAAAATGGTTTCATTTGCCCACCCCTATTAAACTTGTGTAAGTTACGCCAATTTGGTACACTCGGCCGATCGGGTAAGACAGTCGTGAACCACGCGTCGCACGTATTACGATCTACTTTTAAGCATTTTATTATTATACCTGCAGAATACACATATCATATCGTATCACGTCATTATATCATATCTTATCAACAATTAGCAGACAGTGTCAACGATAAATTATTTCAAGTAAATATTAATATTAAGATAATGGTGCCTGCTTTGCTTATTATACCTGATTATACCTTGCAAATGAGAGAACAAAGGCCAACAGAATTGGACTGTATTAAATACTGCTACAAAGTTCAACAAGTTGGTTAGGGAGCAAATCAAAACTCGACCGCGCGGCAACCGGCGGTTCCGCCCGGTTGGACCGCATATCATTGTTTAGAACAATAGAAACCGGCTACAACCGTACGGAACTGCACGGAACCGGCGGTTGCCGGGCGGTCGAGTTTTGATGTGCTCCCTTACAGCAATTATTGATTTTTAGGAAAAAGTGTATTTAGGTCCCAGATTCTGGACTGTTAACTACAGTGCAACTTACCATAAATGCCCTTTTATATCAAGTTCACTTAAATGACTATAAAAACAACAACTTTCTTTCAATGAAGTCAAGTTTGGTGATACACGATATAGAAGCCTTAAACGCAAACAACTTATTAGAAATATTCAGTAAATTAACCTCATTTGCGTATAATTTACATATTTAATTAGCATCAATTCAAAAACACATTTTAAATTATACATGGAGATGTGTATAGCTTGCAAACCTGGAATCTGATATGCTGAACATATTCCCGACATTTTTGTAGACAAATGGAACATTTCTTTGTATTGATCTACTTACTATCAATATTCTAGATTTTATTTGAACATACTATACCTTTAATATGGGGTTGGCACCTATCAAATTAAAGCGTAAGACATACAAAACAAAATGACATGAGAACATTTTATGATTTTGTTTATGTTTTTAAAATGCGCATATTTAAGCAATGAGTATGCATTCTATACGTCCTCTTAGCTTTATTTGTATGCCAACAAATGATTCACCAGTCATACCCACAGGGAACGTGCATTTGAATCTATCGCGTTGGCAGTACACATGCCATTACACTGCCGCGCAAAAGTATTTGCCACCCCCTGGAAGCTCGCAAGTTATCACCGTGTTGTCAACAAAGTATTAAGCCATCATACCCAATTACCATTTCATTGTGTTCATTGTACATTTTATACCAATAAATTCATGTTTCCTATTAAGATTCATGATTTAAAAGCATTACAATTCATGACTTTATCGAACAAGTCAGAATTTCAATGTAAAATTTATTGTTAGCCGTAGATCAAGGTAATGAAGCTGTTTTAATTCTTTTAGATTATTCCGCAGCTTTCGATACTATTAGTCACACTGTTTTTCTAGATCGATTATTTCATAGATATGGTGTTAACGGCACTACCTTGAATTTGTTTAAAACTTATTTTATGAATCGTACACAATCTGTTATCATAAATGACTCGCTATCTAAACCTCGTGTACCACTTGAAGGTGTTTCTCAGGGATCGGTCATCGGCCCTTTATATTTTACTTTGTATACCGCGCCACTTGAAGATATTATTGAAGCTCATGGTTGCGGTAAAATGATATATACCGATGTAAATAATATTTGTCGTTCAGCTTCGTTTGCTTTATACAAGATAGGTCGTATTCGGAATTTTCTCAATCAAAAATCTACGGAAATACTTATTCATGCTTTTATCACGAGTCGCCTTGATCAATGTAACAGTCTCCTTTATGGTCTTCCGAACTCACACATTGCAAAATTATAGAGAATACAAAACTCTGCTGCGAGGCTTGTTACACGCACTCGTTATTATGATCACATTGGTGTTCATCACATTACACCAGTACTTCAGAAGCTTTATTGGTTGCCGGTATCCTACCGTATTATGTACAAAATTGTTTTAACTTACAAATGCATCCATAATTTGGCACCGGTTTATCTACAAGAACTCATACAGGAATACAAACCATTTCGATCGGCTTCAAAACAACATCTTATCATTGCCTCTGTGTCAACTTTAACTTATGGTCATCGTTTATTTTGTCATGCTTCAGCTGAACTTTGGAATCAACTTCCGCTTCACATCAAGAACTGCAAAACTCTTAGCCATTTCAAATCGTCTCTAAAGACACTTGTTGGAGGACGGGTACCGGCATCCTAAGATTTTCAAATCGAAGTTTGTGTGCGAAATATCTCGAAAAATACAGCTTGAATTAGTAAGATTTGTGGACACGATATTGGTACAGTATTTATCTCGGCTGAGTTCGAGTGACTGGTTATTTGGAGAATTATGAGGGATAATGTTCCCGCGATAGGGATAATTATTTATTTTCTATTCCGACATCGTCACATCAAAGAAAATGGCGGCGATTCTAGTTATTGTACCCCCGTATACCACCATAATGTTTTATATACTCCATAACGCTCCGTCGCTGATCGCAAGCGTGGATCACCGTTTTTCCAATCAAGGGGCGTAATTTTGTTTTGTTGTAGTTTACTACTCATGTGTATGGGCGGAAAGAGTTCAAGCGTAATAGAGCATGAAGCTAAAACTATATGAATCCCCCCATCCCAAACGCCACTACGCGCAATTGAGTTTGTTGAATTTTGTTCACCGCTAGGCTATGTACCACCCCTAGATATTGCCTCAGAAAAAAATTGTGTTTGCGATTTCGTCTTTATTAATCCATCAATGGATTCCAGATTTTGTGAGCATGTACAAATCGCAAATAACTTGGACGAGTTCAAAGTTGGGGTTAATCTGCCTCATAGGAGTAAAAATATTTTTTTGCCTTGAGAAGCATATTTTTCTTAGTAAAATACAACGATGCATGCTCGGGGTGGTACTCACGTATGTAAGGCATACGGGGACGTGCCGCTCCAGTGGGTCGTTTTTTCATGAGACATCCTTAGCCATGGGTAGGCTTTTCAACTGAAAAATCCTTAGACATGGGTCTATCCAAAATCACCCTTAGAAATGGGTAGGGGATTTGATTCTCCAGCGGCACGCCCCCGACCAAACCAAATCTGAGTACCCCCTCCCCCTCCGCGCCCGGGGAGCATGAGCGTTGCTATTTTTGTTTTATGTTTACATAACATTAACAAAATAGAGTCCCCGACGATGTCGCGGTTTTAGTTATACCATTGTAATACATTGCTACTACACCATAGGCCTACGGTTGTAGACTGTTCATGCATGGACTTATGTCGACGCTATTTCGAACATAGAGTGCATAGGTATGTTCATAAAATTTTGAAAATGGAATACATGGAAACAAAGTACTTTACAATAAAAAAGGATGGTTCAACCATGTCTGCAGGCTGAATAATAAACAAGTTATAACCAAAAGTAGTTTGCCTCATAATATTGCTGAAAACTGGGAAAATCATGCACATTTTAAACCATTTTAGGTAAAAAAGGGTTTACTTTCATGATGTCTAGTTGCTTGTGCGGGGTTATATAGACATCAGTGAATACATCCTAGCCACATCGTACTACATCGTTGTATTCATCTAGGTAAACATGGAGTTTTCTACATATTTTGGTCAACTAATTTTCAAAAAAATGTCGCCCTCTGTAGTCAATGATATGAACATCCCTAGAAATAGGCTATACCTTTTAATTGACAAAATATCTATATTATCGACTCGTACGTAGAAACGATCGGTTCTTTAAAAAAAAGAAATATTTATCCAAACATTAATGATATTTGCGTCCATTTTCCAAATTTTGACATTTGTCGGTCAAACTCAGGCCTACTTAATTTGTTTTTTAAATGCTCATGATTTCTATATGAAAGACATTTTTGTCATGAAATTGATTGCGGCTTGACTTTTTTGTATCATTGATCTCATATGTACCCCCAAAAATGAATTATTTAACCAAATAATGGTATTCGGGGTAATTTTTCAAATGTTGATATTTGTCGGTCAAGCCGAGAATTTAAAATAAAAACGTTATGATTTCTATGCGAATGACTTTTTTGTCATCAAATTGATTGCGGCTTGACTTTTTTTGTATCATCGATCTTATACGTACCCCAAAAAATTGAATTATTTAACCAAATAATGGTATTTGGGCTATTTTTTTCAAATTTTGATATTTGTCGGTCAGGCCTAGAATTTAATTTTTTTTTAATGATTTCTATGCGAATGACTTTTTTTTGTCGCCAAATTGATTGCGGCTTGACTTCTTTGCATCATCGATCTCATACGTACCAAAAAAAAATTGAATTATTTAACCAAATAATGGTATTTGGGCTAATTTTTCAAATTTTGATATTTGTCGGTCAGGCCTAGAATTTAAAAAAAAAATCTATACGAAAGACATTTTTGTCATTTTTATCATTAGGCCTATGATTTCTATGCAAACAACATTTTTGTCGTCAAATTGATTGCGACTTGACTTTTTTGTATCATCGATCTCATATGTAACCCAAACAAAATTTAATTATTTAACCAAATAATGGTATTTGGGCTAATTTTTCAAATTTTGATATTTGTCGGTCAAGCAGAGAATTTAAAAAAAAAATCTTTATGATTTCTATGCGAATGACTTTTTTGTCGTCAAATTTATTGCGGCTTGACTTTTTTGTATCATCGATCTTATACGTACCAAAAAAAAAATTGAATTATTTAACCAAATAATGGTATTTGGGCTATTTTTTAAATTTTGATATTTGTTAGTCAAGCCTAGAATTAAAAAAAAATCATTAGGCCTATGATTTCTATGCAAACAACTTTTTTGTCGTCAAATTGATTGCGACTTGACTTTTTTTGCATCATCGATCTCATATGTACCCAAACAAAATTGAATTATTTTTGTCGGTCAAGCCTAGAATTAAAAAAAAAAATTCTATGCGAATGACTTTTTTGTCGTCAAATTGATTGCGTCTTGACCTTTTTGTATCATCGATCTTATATGTACCAAAAAAAATTGAATTATTTAACCAAATAATGGTATTTGGGCTATTTTTTCAAATTTTGATATTTGTCGGTCAAGCCTAGAATTAAAAATAAATAAATCATTAGGCCTATGATTTCTACCCAAACAACATTTTTGTCGTCAAATTGATTGCGACTTGACTTTTTTGTATCATCGATCTCATATGTACCCAAACAAAATTGAATTATTAAACCAAATAATGGTATTTGGGCTAATTTTTCAAATTTTGATATTTGTCGGTCAGGCCTAGAATTTAAAAAAAAAAAAATCTATACGAAAGACATTTTTGTCATGAAATTGATTGCGGCTTGACTTTTTTGTATCATCGATCTCATATATACCCCCAAAAATGAATTATTTAACCAAATAATGGTATTTGGGCTAATTTTTCAAATTTTAATATTTGTCGGTCAAGCAGAGAATTTTAAAAAAAAATCTTTATGATTTCTATGCGAACTTTTATATGTACCAAAAAAAATTGAATTATTTAACCAAATAATGGTATTTGGGCTATTTTTCAAATTTTGATATTTGTCGGTCAAGCCTAGAATAAAAAAACATTTTTTGTTGTCGTCAAATTGATTGCGAATTGACTATTTTGTATCATCGATCTCATATGTACCCAAACAAAATTGAATTATTTTTGTCGGTCAAGCCTAGAATTAAAAAAAAATAAAATTATAATGCGAATGACTTTTTTGTCGCCAAATTGATTGCGGCTTGAGTTTTTTGTATCATCGATCTCATATGTACCCCAACAAATTGAATTACTTAACCAAATAATGGTATTTAGGCTAATTTTTTACATTTTGATATTTGCCGGTCAAGCCTAGAACTTTAAAAAAATAATTATGATTTCTATGCGAATGACTTTTTTGTTGCCAAATTGATTGCGGCTTGACTTTTTTGCATCATGGATCTCATATATGTACCAAAAAGATTGAATTATTTAACCAAATAATGGTATTTGGGCTAATTTTTTCAAATTTTGATATTTGTCGGTCAAGCCTAGAATTAAAAAAAAACTGTTATGATTTCTATGCGAATTACTTTTTTGTGGTCAAATTGATTGCGGCTTGACTTTTTTTGTATCATCGATCTCATACGTACCCCCCAAAAATTGAATTACTTTAATAACCAAATAATGGTATTTGGGCTAATTTGTCAAATTTTGATATTTGTCGGTCAAGCCTAGAATTTAAAAAAAAAATTGTTATGATTTCTATGCGAACAACGTTTTTGTCGTCAAATTGATTGCGACTTGACTTTTTTGTATCATTGATCTCATACGTACCCAAACAAAATTATGGTATTTAACCAAATAATGGTATTTGGGCTAATTTGTCAAATTTTGATATTTTAGAATTAAAAAAATTAAAAAAATTCTATGAGAATGAAATTTTGTCGCCAAATTGATTGCGGCATATTAACTCATACGTATCAACAACAAAAAAATTATTTAATCATATAATGATATTTGGGTCCATTTTCCAAATTTCGACATTTGGCGGTCTGGCAAATTAAAAAAATCCGTATGATTTCTATGCAAATATAATTTTTTATAATTGTTGTCGTCAAATTGATCTCATAAACTAAAAAGGTGATAAAACAACAAAATGCAACAATGAATGGACATTTTAGAGCCAACTACTGGCATTTTTTTAAACTGTAAAGTGCAAGTGAATGGCAGTAACAAAACAAGTCAATAAAGATGAATGATCGAATCTTTGACAAAAATAAATAATCACACTAGAGTTAAGATTACATTATGTTGATATCCATGCTGATCAAATTACGGGCGAAATATCTGTTTTCTTGGATCTTGGATCTTGGATCTTGGATGGTGTAAACCTGCAAATACTCTTACAGAGTTTTGACTGGAGGTGCGACGTAGGGGGGTTAATTGGTGGAACGGAGAGGGCGGGAAAGGGCAGTTCTAAACTTGGACGTTTTCGACCGTATCAGGTGAGAGTTTGTTCCAGTCTTTGATGGTCCTCATGAAGAATGAGTTGGCGTATGTGTCGGTTCTTGGGTGCTTTTGTTGAAATTACTGTGTGTGGCCTCGCTTGATGTCTTCGGTGTGGTGTAGTCTTCGTGATTTATATCTATCTGTCCGTTGATCATTTTATGAAGGCAGGCAAGTCTGTGGTTTTTGCGCCTGTCTTTAAGTGGAGACCAATTGAGTGTGTCTAGGACTTTTGTGATGCTTGTGTCTTCCCCGTAGGTATTTGTGACGAATCTTGCTGCTCGCCGTTGGACTTTTTCAATGTCTTCAATGTTCTTTTGGTATGAGGATCCCATGCGACAGTGGCGTAGTCCAGGTGTGGGCGTACAAGAGTGTGGTACTACTTCTCTTTGATTGAGGGGTGGTATGATAGAAGTTGCGTTTGACGAAGTTGAGCACTCGCGTTGCCTTTGCAGTTGCATACTCAGTTTGGCGATTCCATCGGAGATCTCTTTGGATGTAGATATCGATACTTTGTGTGGTTCGTCTCTTCGAGAGTTGTGTCGAGCATGTTGTACTGTGTAGCTTGTGGATTTCTGTCCCTGGTGACTCGCATGGTATTGCATTTGGCTGGGTTGAACTTCATGCCCCATTTATGTGACCATTCAACCATCTGGTCAAGGTCCTTTTGAAGTTGTAATTTGTCTTCAGGTGAGTTGACCGTGTTGTAGACAAGGCAATCGTCGGCGAATAGTCTGGTACAGCTCTTGACGTTCTCATGGATGTCGTTTATTAGGATACGGAAGAGAGATGTCCTAACACCGTTTCTTGTGGGGCACCGCTGAGGACAGGCTTCCAGTCGGATGACTCGCCATTTACCATAACTCTTTGTCAGGAAGGAGCGAATCCATTTGAGCGGTTTGTTCCTGATGCCATAGAAGTCGAGCTTAAGTAAAAGGCGTTCGTGTGGCATGACGTCAAAGGCCTTCGAAAAGTCGAGAACCGCTATGTCTGTTGTAGTCTTGTTGTCAAGGTTAAGTGAGAGGTCGTGTGCCGTGAGTATTAGCTGTGATTCGCATGATCTGGCCTTTCTAAAGGCATGTTGGCGGTCTGCCAAAATCTTGTGCTTTGACAGATGACGCATGATCTGGCTATCTATGATATGCTCAAGTAGTTTGCAGCAATTACTTGTCAACGACACCGGCCTGTAGTTAGCAGGACTCGTAGTAGCACCTTTTTTGTAGATTGGACTAATGTTAGCTTGTCTCCAATCCAGTGGCAGGTCGCCAGTGTCCAGGGATTGTTGGAATATAAACTGGAGGATTGGGGCTAATTCCCCGAGGGCCAAGGTTGCAACCGGAAAGTACATTAATCAAATCAAACTTTTTACCTTCACACCTGAATACACTCTCCAGGCCACATCAAGCAGCAGCTCTGTCAGTAATTCATTCTTATGGTTGAATCAAATACAAAGCAAACCCTTTAGAACAAACAAAAGGGTTTCAAATATTATCTCCCACACAATAAATCCAAACCTCTTCATAATCATTTCATTTTCATACCATCACTCTCCGCCCGTCCTCCATGGTTCTGGTCAGATCCTAACAAATCATGTTAAAACCAATACAATGTCAATAACCGCCCTATTGATAACCACTAAACTGACACTGCTAAACCCCATCAACCGCGAAACTCGAAAACCGCGAAACCCGAGAACCGCTCTAGTTCACAATTGCTTTTGATAGTTGATTTTTCCTGTTTACAATGTTTTTGCATGTTTCATCCACATAATTATTCAAATAATAAATGAAATAAACATTACCATCAAAGCACATCATCATAAAGGTTATTATTGGTGAGTGGTAGATCCATCTTACGCAACAGAATTCATAAATGGAATTCGGGTTTGCTATTCTGTTGAAGTTTAACATAGGCCTAACCGTTGAATTTTCGCATTTTTGTATTTTGCGCAACGGATTTTAATTAGAGAACGGAATTCAAGCATGTGGATTTTGGTTTTGCGTGATTATTATTCAAATGAAATAAACATATAACCGTCAAAGCACGGCTTCATAGAGGATATTATTGGTGAGTTGTAGAATAGATCCATTTTGCATTTTTGTGTGTTTTGCGCAACAGATTTTAATTAGATCTAGAGCACGGAATTCATGTGTGAAATTTGGTTATGTGTGATTGTTATTTTAATGAAATAAACATAACTCTTGAAGCCCGGCATCATAGAGGATTTTATTGGTGAGTTATGTATCTGTTTCGCTTTTTTGTATCTTGCGCAACGGATTTAAATTTGAGAACGGAATTCAAGCATGTGGATTTTGGTTTTGCGTGATTATTATTCAAATGAAATAAACATATAATCGTCAAAGCCCGGCTTCATAAAAGTTATTATTGGTGAGTTGTAGAATCCATTTGGCATTTTTGTATTTTGCGCAACAGAATTTAATTAGAGAACGGAATTTATGAGTGGAATTTTGGTTTGCGTGATTGTTATTATAATGTAATAAACATAACCGTCAAAGCACAGCTTCATAGAGGTTATCATTGGTGAGTTGTAGATCCATTTGGCTTTTTTGTATTTTGCGCAAAAGATTTTTGCCACACATTTCTCACCTTTTTAAATTAGGTATTCCTCCAGTCAATGTGTGCTCATTTAAGCAGCACAACAAATGTGCGGTGTTCAAGCAAAGACCCTGGTTCAAGCTGCTTAACCATCCTCCTTCAATACATCATTTAGAAACTTTTGAATTGAGGTATTCCTCCATTTAATGTGTGCTCATTCAAGCATTACAACGAAGTTAAAGCCCCGTTTTAGTGTTGCTGTGCACACGTGTGCCAAAAATCGTTTCGATGGAGTAACATTTAAAAAAATATCAGGCATAATCTAAAGGGGAACTTATTTTTGTTCAACTGTGCATATTTGAGTGGCCCCAGGGCTGAAACTTACGTGACACGGTTGAATTCTTTGACAGCTACCTGACCCCAGCTTTTATGGGTTGCCAGACGTACTCCTCCAAAACCGCCATGTCCTATTCCTTTCCCCAACGTAACATCTGCGATCTTGACGCTTCTAAACCCTTCATACGACATCCTTGGTCAAAGTGAAGAAATATAGCTGTTTGATTCCACCTGGTGAAAAGAAGGGATCGATAGATAAAATATCACCACATAACGTACATGATACACAAGCAAAAGCCTAACAGTAATAGCGATAATCCGCTTGATATCTGAGAGCCCAATTTCCGTAACATTACGGCCCTGAACGCTAAAAAATACTACTCTACACCACGTACCGGTAGCACGTGATTCCCCAGTCCCCATCTCCGGCCGCCAAGACGGGCTGTCATATGCGCAGTAAAAATACTATGAGTTTGTCCATGCTTGTCCCTTTATCAATAGCTCAATTGGATAAGCGGTGGACCGCCACCAAGGCGACCCGGGTTCGATACCAGTGGCCGGCGGTGCCTATTTCTTCCCCCTCCCAATTTTACCGGTGATAGTTTTATTCCCCAAACCATACTAATAAACCAAACCACTAATTAATAATCAATTGCCCAATAATTGGCCTTTCAATATTTGTTTTTATTCTTTTTTATTCGAACATGACTTACATTAATGTTATATAATGAAATATCAAAATTAAATATCTTAAGACCATTTTTGACCAATAAGATATATTAGTCACTTAATTAATTAATGTGAGCCTTTTGTTTTAAAACATATCAAACCTCACTGTCACAATTTATGAGCCTTGGTAAAAACTTTTTTTTCTGAGCATGATTCATCAAAAACCGTGATTATCGATCTTAAAATAAAGACACCAGAGGCAAAAAACTACTTAATTTTGCGATCTATTTAATTTTGCGAATATATTGCAGGCTCAAAGTCGCAAAAATAAATACCACAGTTTTGCAATTTATGTTTTATGATAAGTGGTTATGCAAAAGTAGATTTTCAATCCACAAAAATAACCAATTGCAAAAAAGGAATTTTGTCTGATATGGCAATATGTTTCCAGATTCGGAAACATTTTGAAGAATAAGTTAAATTTTGAAGAATAATATAATTTGTTCAGAATCACGCATTAACAACATTTATGGCATTTAATCTTAAAATTTAAAAGCAAAATAGTTTTCACATTTCATCCTTTTTAAATAGTATTTATATAATATTGGATGGCTGTGAGGGTGATACAAGAATATTGCTCGAGCTATAAAATATTGCGAGTGCAATATTTTATAGCGATTGCAATCTTGTATCACCCGAAAATAAGACATTCAATATTATTATTATTATTAATGTAGTATAACAGACTGTTTTGATAACAACTAAATATTAAGTTAGCCCAAACTGACCTTCTCTGCGAATATAATTATACTCACGCGTACATCTTCTGTGCAGCACCAAAAATATTGGACGGCAATATTTTTTGTTTTTGAATATTGGACGCACATCCGGGAACATGTAAATGATAATTAAAAATATTGTATTGCTATAATATGAGATTTTATTCTCATATGATGAAATCACACATGAAAATACCCACCTCGTTGTTCCGGTCCTGATTTCAATAGCAATCTGTCATGATACACCATCCCAGGCTGGGCACAGAAACAAAATGCGTTATCAATACAAAGTGCATTGATATAAATGATCGAATTATCCCCTCCATGTATAAATTTGGGGGCGCTATTATATTTTATGGTTAAGGCACAAAAAAAGGGAAACAGATTGTCAGACCCCTGGGCGTGCGCGCCTGGAATAAATTCCTGGAGGTTGCAATGTTGAATTATGTTTGATGGGTAAACCTGTCATAACCAGTTGTTATGAGGAGCATTAAAATAAAATAAAAATTAAGAAAAAAAGAAGAAAAAAAGAAGAAAGAAAAAAGAAGAAAAGAAAAAAGATAATTCCCTAACTTTTAATTTACGGGTCAATACGTCTACCCCTACACAGGCTCCACGGAAAAAAGGTTACGTTAGGTCCCAGATTCTGGACTTAACTCGTGTCGTCCGATACTGGAACGCCCATTTTATACAGCGGACCCAAAAGGTACCGTACCATTCTTATGCATATGCTTTTCTGATATTATTGGAATATTGTTTTCATACGATGCCTAGGCCTTTAGAGTTATTGTTATTGTCAATTATAGGGTAGGAGGAACATGTACATTGATAATTTTAAAAAGCAACAAAAAGAAAAACACACCTTATGTTGCAATTTCTGAAATGAGGTCGAAAAATTAGAGAAAATATCCATCAAATATTTGCAGTTTATAATTATCTTTCCCTGTCCTATTGAACATGAAATTATACTTTTTTAAGAACGATTCTATAATGTTGGGAATCGATTTCACTAAAATACCGTATTTCAAGTAAAGGTCTTTTTGATGAATAAAATGGCAAACCAGTCTTGAGGCCTTAACCCATCGGAAATTCCTCATAGTGATTGCCCTCGATGGAGCACATTTATTCGTCATTAATAAAACAGCATCGTGCTTTCATCATTTCAATTACACAAATTTAATTAAAACAGAATAACCGGGAATTATTTCGAATTGAAATCAGCATGTGGTTATTTAAACTTAGTCAAAGAAATTGTCTAGGCGAAATTTGAGCCGAATGAATGCTGTCTAAGACCTTGCAATCGTATAACGGATTGGAAATTAAAAGCGCAATGTTTAAGCTCAACAACATTACTGTATGTTACCGAATAGCGTCAAAATACAGATTTCCCACAGTCGACCCTTCCCCCCCTTCCCCCGGGCACTATAGTGTTAATCTCTAACTTATGTTTTTCCAAAAATACGTAAACTTTACCTATATTGTATATAACATTTACGAACCAATGTTTTCTAAATACCTCTTCCAACGTTTTGTTCTGGAATGTACATTTTCACACCGTGATTCAATATCTTATTAAACTCTCAGCATGCTCAGGATGCATTTAAATGTATATTGCAAATTATATTATTTCCCCGCCGCCCTATCCCCCAATAATTCAATACTACTCACAAAGCGATATATCCTTCTCGATATTGCTTCTTTTGTTAGTATGATATTAGGGTTCACTTTTTCGTCCACTAATTCGTCAATATTGACAGGTTATTTCGAAAGATACCATACATATTTCACCAATAGACCGTTGTTTTGCGTGTGCAGTGCTTGTAATTTGCTAGAAAATGGCTCGTAAATTAAAGCAATATTTATTTTTCGCAAATTATCGACGCAAACGTCATTTTGACATGGAATCGTTGAGATGAAGCACATCAGGTTACACGCATCATGGGAAGTATTGTTATGAGAGATACTAGAGATCGTATCAGCGGCATATCTCACGAAATGACGTATTCACAGGTTGCGGTTCTGTTGCTGGTGTCCGTAACTTCAGCTTTTCCAAATAGATCCAATTCATCATGTTTCGCGTATTCCAAGCCCGGAGACGTGACTTTTGGTGGGATATTTTCATTTAAGAACAGCGTCAACGATTTATGCAATGGTGATGTCAGTTATTTTGCTCTGATGTGGTCCGAAGCAATGATATGGACTATTGATGAAATAAACGAAAGGAAAGATATTCTACCTAATCTTACTATTGGGTATGAAATCCGTGATAGCTGTCGCACTGAAGACATGTCTCTCTGGTCAGCGCTTTCCTTCTTCACAGATACGTGCTCTTATTCGCAACAATATCGCGACAGCGTCAATTTGGTAGCGATGGTCACTGCGGCATCTAGTTTATCAACGGTTTGGATGGCTAAAGTTGGGAACCTTTTTCGTGTACCTATCGTATCAGCTACCGCTACCAGCGATGAATTGAGCGACAACGTACGCTTCCCGTATTTCTTCAGGACAGTTCCACCTGATCGCTTTCAAGTTGATGCAATCGTAGACATCCTGTTGAAGTTTAATTGGAGATATATCGCCTTGATCTACTCCGCTGATACCTACGGTCTTCACGGGGCTCGTCAGATTAAGACGGCGTCGGAAAATGCGGGTGTGTGCATCGCGATGACTGCTACAATCCAGCCGTATGCTCCTCAAGACGAACTAGACGATGCAATCGAAAAGCTTACTAAAGTTCACAAAGCCAAAGTGGTGGTCTTGTTTTCACTTGACCAGGTAGCTAAAGCTTTACTGACAACCTTACGAGATTCAAACCTAAACTTAGGAATTACGTGGATTGGTAGCGATGGATGGGGTACACGGTACGAATCCTCTGATCTTGCACAAATCATTACGGGAAGCATTTTCATACGACCAAATATTTTTTATCTACCTACACCTAAATTTGGAGGATATTTAGCCGCTCGTAATCCAGACACCACTCCTGGGAGTACATGGTATAATGAATTCTGGCAAAAAAGGAAAGAATCACTGGGATGCTCTAATTTCACCAAATGTCCACTATACGGTTATGCCAGCGCTTCTGTACTCAACGGTGTCAATGTGCTTGCACATGCCTTGCATTCCATGTATAACAACAGCTGTCTGTCTGGGCAATGTCTTTCTCCAAGAGATCTTTCAGGTCAATTGTATAAGGAGTATCTTTTGAATGTCTCATTCAATGGAACAGACGGTGTATTTGAATTTGATGAGTTAGGGGACACACTAGGCAAATATCAGATCCTTAACATCCAGAAACAAGGCCAGACGTTCACTATGGCTAAAATAGGCTATTGGGACGCTCGTTTTACTGGACATCCACTACAACTGGACGATGATAAGATTCGGTTTGTCAACAATTCAGCCAACGCACCATTTTCACTTTGTATAGCACGATGTCAGTACGGGTACATTACAATACCTTTAGAGGACAGATGTTGTTATGGATGCCAGCCATGTCCAGATAATACAATAGTAGTTGAGAATGATACCAGGTGCCGACATTGCCTATTGACTCATTGGCCAGATGAAAGTCGCACTTATTGTCAAATCATTCCGCAAACTGTAGTGGAACTCAGAAATCCCATCATCATATTCATCATGTTATCCAGTTCTTTTGGGCTGATCGTGTGTTTGATCATCGCCGTTGGATTATGGCTGAAGCGAAATCATCCGCTGATCAAAGCCACCAGTAGAGAACTGAGCGCGGTTAATTTACTCGGGGTGGCCATAGCTTTCCTCGATGTGTTTCTTCTCTTGACCAGACCATCTAGGGTAGTGTGCCCCATTGTCGAATCAATGATATCTTTGTGTTTTACGGTTATGTTTGCGCCAACTTTATTGAAAATAGTCCGCATATATCGCATCTTTAGGGCTGGAAAGCGATCCGTACGCCGTCCACGATTCGTCAGCGTGCCAGACCAGGTCGTCATGATAAGTATTCTGATCATAATCCAGGTAGGTTAAACAATTATATATATTGCTATTGAAAAAAGACATGGAAAGAAAAAATACGGTAAAATATATGAAGAAAAAGAAGAAAAAAAAGGCAATCGATAGAAAGTAGAATAATCCCATAAATACAATCATCCACCGCTGAAATTAAATAGTGACGCACAGTAAAAGATAAATCAACAACTGTAATACCTCTATTACACTCTAAAGGGTTCCTAAAACGGACCTCTAAATGGACCCTCAATTGGTTGAAAATAAAATCTGTAAATGTAAAAGCACCATTTTTTTGTTCTTACAACATCCTTTTGAGGTTATGCAATTTTAAAGAACCATTTCTGAAGGGTTCAATTGTCTTGAGGCTATATAATGTATAGAGGACAAAAGGTTTCTAAATTCGCTTTAGATTGTATTATAAACTGATTTCACTACTTTATCGGACGTAATATCTCATTTAATTTCAATCTTAAAATTACAAAATCTTCATTATCGTTTCGCCTTTTTATCCGTCAGCTTGTAACGCAGATATCGACGAGTTATTTTCGATTCAATATTGTAGATTGTAATAATACAAATGACAGACAAGTCCATTAAAAGTCCCTATGAAAACAATAAAAGCTACGATAGCAATATGTTTGTTACATGTTATTTTCTTTACAATTTTTTTTAAATGGTAAGGTTTTTTCTTCTCGAAACGTGCTATCTTAACTCACGTTGGTCAATTCATTCCAGTTTGCCCTTGAATACGACGATTTTACGACACAAACTGGCCATTGGGATTTGATATCACTGATATTGACTTTGAATTGACTTTGCAAATATGAAAAAATAAAGAATTATGATGTTGATTTAATTGGAAAATGTCAAGTAAATTTTTAATGGTATACATTGATTACTACAGTCTGTTCATACAGCCTTTTATCCTCTCGGGGTACAAAATGTACCTTAACGTTATCATATTTTCATCACGAACATTTATATAGCTACCGAAAAGTAACTAGAATTTATTTGAATAACATTTACCTTACCTAAAAATACAAATAAAATGAGGTGTTTAATGATTATGACAGTTTCCCATGACCTTATGAATCCCTTTAATCCTAAGCAATAAATGAAAAGAAATTTAAAAAACACCACCCTTTTATATGTTACATGTTAAAAATAGCCGCGCTAAGTAGTAGATTGTGTTTATTAGAGCGAAGGTTGAGGATAAATTGGAAATCACAAAATTGGAAGTATATTGGTAAGCTTTTAGTTGCTGTATTTGTTATTTTTGTCAGTAATAAATTATTTATAGCTCTTATTATTCACTACAACATGTAGCTTTGTAAATAGTCATAAAACCTGTATCAGCAGTTACCAGAAGGTTGTAGAATTTGAATTGTCATTCTACCGAAATAAGCTACACAGGGGAAGGGTTGTACCTTATTATAGGTCTATCTATAATAATAAAAAGTATATTGTGATATTGGCGAACTAATATTTGGATAAATTGGATTTATTTTCGCGCGAGCAAATAACAACAAGGTGAAGAAACTGTTAAGGGGGGTTGAGGATGATGGGCCATATTGGGCCCATTTTCAGCAGTAAATTTCATAACACTCCCAATTATCAGCTGATGCATGTTATACCGTATTCAAGCCATGATGCCTAGTTACGAAACATATTTGCCACTGTCAACAATTATTTTCATTTATATATAACCTAATTATCGGCAAATTGTATTTACAAAAAGCATCATATTATTATGAGATTATGAGAATGTTCATTCAGAAATACACCATGATACTATTAAAACTGATTCCTTATTATAAAGCAATGGTTTCGGGTGATGCAGCATATACTAACGCGCGTTTGAACAGTCTTTTCCGGCACTCGGGCCCATTTTCGGTAGTTCATTTTAGAACACTCTCAATTATCAGCTGATGTATACATGTTATATCGTATTCAAGCCATGATGCCGAAAAATATTAACCACATTCAAGAATTATATTCATTCATAACCTAATATTTATTATCGACAAATTGTATTTATAAAAGCGCACCCAGCATCATATTATGAGAATGTACATTCAGAAATACACAATGTTACTATTTAAACTGATTCCTTATTATATGGTGTCGGTTGGTGCAGCATATTACTACCTTCGGGTGGCTGCCGCAGTTTTGAAAGTGTTTTCCGAATAGATAAATAAAAATAAATAAATAACGCGCATTTGAACAGTCTTCTCCGGCACTCGAAGAAATTGTTGTATTGTTTTGAAAGTAATTATTCGTTTTAAATCAATTACACAAGAATACTGAATTACGTGAGTTGAAAAATAATTTCTGTAACCTAGACCAACCACGGGCAGTTAGTTTAGCTTAAAAACTAATGCATACCAAGGGCGTAGCCATAGTCCAGTCAATCTAATGAATGACCCACCACAAATTGCAACACAAGGTTTTTCTTCAGTTTCGTTATTAGAAAGGTCTCTGGAACAACATATTAAAAGTCTAATAAAATCTAAGCAGGCGAAAGTCATTTTTTCCGTAAATCCAAAATGGCCGCCAAAAAAACCTATTTTTGACAATATCTTGACTTCTCATTATTATTATACAAATATTTTAACTGCAATAGTATGGTTTTTGATATCAATGAATCCATTAAAACACATTTTAATATATATGGCCTGTAACTTGCTTTATTAAAACACCTAAATCTAAGATGGCCACCAAAATGGCCTCCAAAAATGGTAAAAACTCCATATATATTGGCATATATAAACCAACATGTATGATCAGAGTATATATTTAACAATAGGATGTATGGATTAGACCACTAGAAACTCATATCTAGTAATTTTGCTTTGTTGACATACTTTAAAACCAAATTAATGGCCAAAAATGATAAAAAGTGGTCAAAATTCCATAAAATAGCATAATATCAACCGATGTGTATGATAAAAATATAGTTTTAACGATGGGATGTATATGTTGGACCACTAGTAACTCATATCCAGTATTTTTGCTCCGTTAAAATAGTTCAAAATCCAAAATGGCTGCTAAAATGGCCCCCAAAATGATTCCCGAGGTGACTGCAAAAATTGTCAAATTCCATAAAATGGAATAATATCAACATAAATGTATGACGAAAATATAGTTTTAATGATGGGATGTATGTATTAGACCACTAGTAACTCATATTTAGTATTTGTGCTTTGTTAACATACTTAGAAATCCGAAATGGGTTCCAAAACAAATTGTTGACTGAACAAATTGTTGGAATTCCATAAAATGGGATAATAATTATCAACCAAAATGTATGATGAAAGTATAGTTTTAACATTGGGGTGTATGTATTAGACCACAAGTAACTCATATCCAGTATATTTGCATTGTAATACCATACTTTAAAACCAAGATGGCCACCAAAATGGCCACTGTAAATGTAAAAATAGTCTACATGAGTGTATGATAATTCAAAATAGATATTGTAAGAGTGTATATTACATCAAATTCACCAAATAGCATTATTCTAAACTACTAAGCTATTGCTTTTAGATATAAGGCCCACCTCTGTGACAATTTTGATTCAGCCTCACTTTCCAAAATGGCTGGCAGAATGGATAAGTTGATGTTTAATGACCTAAAACAATTGTTTTGTATTGTAAATGACCATACTACATGTATGTAATACCAATACCCCCAAATATAATGGGGCAGCATTCACTATATCTATGATTGATAAAGCCTAGGGGCTGTAGATCTATATAGTTTTGAATGGCCACCTGTGGTAATTATAGTTTTGAATATTTTAAAATATCCAAGATGGCTGCAAAAGGTAAAAATAACTGAAAAACAGTATTAGTTTATTGTTAGTGTTACATTAGATATGACCAAATTATCTACAGCTTTTAATCTATCCGGTAAATGTATTTGTATGTGACAAGGTATAATTAAATGGTATATACTCCATTTTGACAATGTGATGTTATTAAGATGGGCATCATAATGACCATTTCATTAAAATTACTCCTAATGGTCAATAAAATTACCTCCAAATGGTCAAAATAATTACCACAGGTGACCACCAATTGATCAAAATATAAGTTTACTGGGTGGATTAAAATCAATAGATAATCTTTTGTTCATATCTAATGTAACACTAACAATAAAACGAATACTGTTTTTCAGTTATTTTAACCTTTTGCAGCCATCTTGGATATTCTAAAATACTCAAACTAGATCAACAGCACCTAGGCTTCATCATAGACATATATTGAATGCTGTCTTATTATATTGGGGGGGGGGGGGTATTGGTATGGTCATTTACAATACAAAACAATTGTTTTAGGTCATTTAACATCAACTTAACCACTCTGGAAGCCATTTTGGAAAGTGATCCTGAATCAAATTTGTCACAGAGGTGGGCCTTATATCTAAAAGCAATAGCTAAGCAGTTTCAAACATAGTATTTGGTGAATGTGTTGTATACACTCTTAACATATCTATTGTGGATCATCATACACTCATGTAGACTATTCCCGAAGTGACTGCAAAAATTGTCAAATTCCATAAAATGGAATAATATCAACATAAATGTATGACGAAAATATAGTTTTAATGATGGGATGTATGTATTAGACCACTAGTAATTCATATCTAGTATTTGTGCTTTGTTAACATACTTAGAAATCCAAAATGGGTCCCAAAACAAATTGTTGACTGAACAAATTGCCGAAGTGACTGCAAAAATGTAGATAACACTCATGTAGATAATATTTACATTTACAGCAGCCATTTTATTTTGGTGGCCATCTTGGATTTAAAATATATTATTACAATGATAATATACTGGATATGAGTTACTAGTGGTCTAATACATACATCCCAATGTTAAAACTATACTTTCATCATACATTTTGGTTGATATTATACCATTTTATGGAATTTCACCAATTTGTTCAGTCATTTTGGACCCATTTTGGGGCCATTTGGACCCATTTTGATTCCTAAGTACATGTATGTTAACAAAGCACAAATACTAGATATAAGTTACTAGGGGTCTAATACATACACCCCATTATTAAAACTATAATATCATCATATAGGTTGATAATATCTAATTTTATGGAATTTTCCATTTTTTGCAGCCACTTCGGGAATCATTTCGGGAATCATTTTGGGGGCCATTTTGGCTTTTGAACTATGTTACAGAGCACAAATACTGGATATGAGTTACTTGTGGTCTAAAACATACATACCATCGTTAAAATTATATTTTTATTATACATTTCGGTTGATATTATGCTATTTTATGGAATTTTGACCACTTTTGACAATTTTTGGCCATTCATTTGGCGGGCATTTTGGTTTTAAAGTATGTTAACTCTTAGGTTACTTTATAACACAAGACTCTGATATGCGGTTCTGCGTCAAATTTGCGAGAATTTGACTTTTTATTTCATTGGTTGATCAGGTAATTTCACTATGTTCTGACATCCACTGTCATTATAATCGTCTGGCAGCCTCACCAGAACCCAAGCCGTTCCGCTAAACTACGGAGGACTTTAATAATAGTCATCAAGCATAATCATCTGGCAGCCTCACCAGAACCCAATCCGTTCCGCTAAACTACGAAGGACTTTAATAATAGTCATCATAATTGTCTGGCAGCCCTCACCAGAATGAAGCAAGGCGCTCCGCTAAACTACGTAAGACTATCATAATATTTGTCGCATGGCAGCAATCACCATCGATACCGAATCCAGTCCGCTAAACTGCGGAGGACATTTCGCCATATCTCTTACGCGTATTACGCGGGTCCACTGAAAGTCTAAAATATTTCCATTATACGTTGATATATTGATATGCTTCCTTTATAAGTCCATTGTATATTTGCTATCGCCCCTCCTCCCCAGGGGGCCAACCGAAGGCCAAAGGGCTGTGACCTGACCTATGGCCGACGGCCAACAGCAGCGAGCGGATGAGGATAAAAACACACGTTGCTATCTTCGTAGAAAAGTGCACTGGTGCCATCCGCCAAAAACTTAACCAAAGGCCTGGACTAAAACTAGTCACCTCTGGGATAATCAGTATCTATACCAACCCTTCAAAACGATTTCAGATCATGGTTAGGAAAAACCAGTCAACCAGGATCCAACTATACAGTCTTCCAGGTATCACAGAGACAGTCAACTTAGACGGTAAACGCGTAAACCAAATCTGAAAAGAGAAACTCGAACTAATATATTAGAGTGGGTTGGGTGGGTAAATTTAAAATTCTCACAAATTAAACAACTGTTCTCTAATTGAATCATACAAATTGTAACGTGATTCGAAATACCTAGCTCCCGACAGCTACGCACGAAGTTACCGATCGCGTGAGCGGAACCACGAAAAGCTCGCGAAGCAATGAAGTTCCGTCTGTCGCACCAAATGGCTCGATTGTTGATACATGCCATCACCTTAGTGATAACTACCGGACAAAACGTATTGCATGATTGTCATAGTTTTATTTCGTGAGCACACAACGTCCATATCATAATAATGAACTTACCGGCTCAGGAGATAGTGAGTTTCCTGACATATAAGAGCCATATAAATTGTGATGTTAAGTCGCCCAATGGAAAGAGTCAAAGACCCAACTTGGTCCGGTATAATGATAGGAAATACAATAGCGATTCGATCGTGCCTATTTCTCTATTAACCACACTGGTTCAAGTCTCACGTAGCATTACTAAAACACTTTACACACAGATTGAAGGAAGAAATGGAAATCAATATTCAATCAGTCGATTCCTGTAAACTGTGCGTATTAAATCATAATCAATTGAATGAATTGAACATTACATCCTCTGGGGATTCGGTATAACACCAAACAAAAAGGCAAATATTAAATTTGTTGACGCAATCAAGCCAAATCTGTCACCCAGAGGGATGTTATATTATTATGTAATTCGAACCGAAGGCCAAACGAATTCCCTTAAGCGATTTTGCCCCACCAAGGCGAGGCTATAATTCTAGCTATCCGTTAATTGGGGAATTTCCGCATCGTGCTCCCTTTAACTTAGACCCTTCAATCTGGTAAATTAAAGCCCGTGTGGTAAATGAGATTGGATCAAGACTATTCTTTCCTCTTGTCCAAGGCTGACAGCAAAATTGTTAACTTTATTTGTTGGAAGTGGCTCTTTTTACTTCATTCTTTCCTCCCATCTTTTCTAACTTTCATTTCATTCAGCCAGCATGCTTATATAGGCTTTTTAAGTCTGGCCTGAGCATTTTGCTTGAGCATAGTCCCTTCAGGACCCATGCGTGCGTCCGTATGGACCGACCGTGTAAACAAACAAACAAACAAATAAACAAATGAAGTCATCCCTATGATCTTTTCATACACTAATCGGATAGGTTTAAAACTAGTTCTGTTAAAGCCTTGTCCAAGCACCGCTATAAAACCTAAGTATCGATACCGTTATCGAGCCACGACGGTGTGTAAAACAATGGCGGCACACCCCTATCAGTTCATGGCTCTTATTTCCCAGATGATAAGCTAGATATGTCCCCTGTGAATTGACACTACTGCCTCTGGACCCCTTCTATTTGTCATGAACCCGCGCCCTCTTTAGGTTTCATCAACTTAACAAACTTGTCTCCGCTGTATTTGTAGGTTAATAACCTGCTCAAGCCGCCTATCATCAGCATCTACTGGAGTCTAAAATGAGAGCAAAGTTTAAAGGTTATACTATGTTATTGATAGGTTTAGTAACTGCCAATGGTTTAGTACGTACAGCCAATCAAATATATGGTAATACGCCTGTGCTTGTATATTAGGATTATCTGCCAGACTGTCGATAGTAGGATACGCTAACCCCTACTGTCAATAGCTCGCCCTATATCTACCATTCAAAATCATAATGAATACAAAATGCTTGCCCATAAAACTAACAAGAAAAATGTTGGTTCTCAAAACTATTCAACTACAGTAAACAATATATTTGTGTCAAGTAACTAATGTCTGTTACTAAACTCACACAAACTACGCTGAACATTAATTCATCGAACACATTACCCACTAAATTCCCTACTGTCAATAGCTCGCCCTATATCTACCATTCAAAATCATAATGAATACCAAAATGCCTGCCCATAAACCTAACAAGAAAAACAACAACAAAATTGGTTCTCAAAACTATTCAATTACTATATTCAAACAGTAATTATATTTGTGTTAAGTATAACTATAGTCTGTTACTACAATCAAACAAACTACGCTGAGCATTAATTCATCAAACATATTAAGGTCACATTCATTCGGTTCGGTTGTCTACATACGATATGTTCAACTTAAAAGTATATTGTGTACTATAACTATACCAAAGTTGTACACCCACATTATGATAAACACACCATTTTGCAACTCTGGCCTAAACCCAATTCCTAATGTTGCCAAATTAAATTAAGATTATTCAGTATGACTTGAACGAAAAAACACCCGCTTTTCAATAGCTCATATGACTTCAAGTTGAAGTGAATTCAGTATAGTCATTTAGTAACCGTACCAATGGGAAGTTCAACTTAAGTTCAGCTTGAACACTATTGCATTTGTAGCAATACCATTACCTGTAACCAGAGTAAACACATAAACCGCGATGCAAACAGAATTTAGGTATGACCTAAGCATGCCCTCACCAGATATTATGCCAAACGTCAAATGAAATTCACTATTATAACTGTGAAACTGTATGAAAAGTTAACAACTAATACCATTCAACACAGCGTATAAAACAATGCGTGAGATGTTTGACATGATTCGAAAAAATTCAAAGTCAATACAATTAATTATGACATTAGGTACCTTCGAGAAGTATTAACTGTTTGTCCTGAACTGATAAAGCCTAATACATCCGGGATTATTAACTGTCTGTCCTAAACTGACAAAGCCTGATTTCAAAATAAATTTAAAACTCAATTAACATTAATAATGTGCCCTATTTCAAGAAAAAGTTAGATTAAACTACTGCAACAATGAACTTTGAATCATGCCATAGGTAACGTGGAGCATTTTATTGACTATAATTTTAGCCTATAATTACAGGACAGATTTATATAGTGAAAGTTTCCAATGCAACCGTATTAGACCCTTCAGTTACCATGGTAACTATAGTCGCAAGTTTGGATTCAAAGTTTCATTGTAGCATAATAATTAATACGTTGAACTTGGCTTTTATCCAAAGCAATACCCTGGCCCTGTTCGATTCAGATGCCTAGCAGATGCCTAGGCATCTGGTGTAGGGGACAGTTTGGTAAGTCACTTAACCCGGGGACTAAATTCAGTTATATACCTGAGAGTGTATACTATAGCTACACTTTCTTACAATAGGACCAGCGACAACATACTCTCAGGCTATTTTAAAAACAGGCTACTACTGCCCTTGAACTCGAATTGCATGGTACCGGGATCAGAGGTGATTGCAATGTGTCTGCGTGGTATAGTAATATGAGGTTTTATAAGAGAAGATTACGCGGGTGCTTTTAATAGCAGTATGATATAACTACATAATTGTAAATACTTCAAATTACAATTAATTAAAGGGTATTAATGACTGCTAGCAAACCAAATCTCTCCCGTTACAGTGACAGCTCTGCCGTTTGTTGTAAATTCATGTTTGCTTGGATAAGCTCAGATGTATCGTCATACACAATAATCATGCTCTCCTTAACCCTGGGTTTCCGTAGCTCGCTGCTGCCTGTTTCGCTTCAGCCTCCCATCTGTTTGTTTTGGAGCCTTTCGTTTTCAAGCCATGATGGACCTTGGGCTATTTCCGTAGCTCGCTGCTGCCTGTTTCTCTTCAGCCTTCCGTCTGACTGTTTTGGAGCCATGATGGCCCTGCGACATAAAATAGGACATAGGTATGAATATCATGCCGTTCGATATACTTCCACCAAATTGATAGTTTCTGATCAATGGATCATGTTTGTTACCTCTATGTTTACATTTATTTATTTTGATTAATACTTAATTTATTAATTAATTATTTATTTATATCGCGCTTACAGTAGAATTCACTAGGATCTGTAAACGTATAGCTGTGTTTCCTATCTGTTGTGCTGATGGATACCAATCCCTATATTATTAAAGACCCTCGATGCTTCACTGATATATTGAAAATATAATAGCTGCCTGTAGGCCCTACTATTCAAGTGCTGCATACAATGCCGTTGAACGTAGTTACTTCGCCTTGTACTTGAAACCCCCTTTGGGACCACCCGACTAACGGATAAAATGCATGTGGCTACCCAGCTGGCCATTTTACGTTTTTTAAACGTTAAAAACACGTTTCAAGTTGGTGAAAAAAACGTTTTGATATTACGTATTAAAAACGTATATGTGTGGAGTTTTTTATGGGTTTTAATAACGTTTCCATGTAACGTTTTGAAAACGTTAATATAACGTGAAAATAACCAGATATTTAAATGATTTAGTCTTGCAAGATGTTTCAAATACGTTTTAAAAACATGTTTAAAACGATGTTTAACACGTTTTAAAAACGTTTCACAAACACGAAACCTAATTATAACCAATTTAAAACGTTTTTGAAAACCTATATTAGATAATTGATAATTAATTGATAATTAACTGGCAATTTAAAGACCAATTCAATAATTTGGCTTCTTATTAACATTCTCCAACAAAATTGTTCATGTGTTTGGGAAGTAATGTTCTTATTTGCCATTTACTTATGAAATGATACATGTAGCAGATCAAAAAACTATATGAAAGGAAATAAATATACAATCCATAGTGTTACCAAACCAAAATAACCCAGGTAAGTGCGCATGCGTGTAATTGCCTACGTTTTTAAAAAACGTTTTAAAAACGTTTCGTAAAAAACGAAACTTATGGTCCAGGACCATAATATTTGGTTTAATTTAGGTTGTAATATAACGTTCTATAAACGTTTTGATTTCGTTTCAATCATGTGTTCGTTTATAAGTATTGTGACAACATTAATTTAACGTTTTTATAACGTTTTGATGATACGATTTGCAATAAAAAAAATATGCTTTGAAACTGTAACGTTTTTAAGACGTTTTAAAAACGTTTAAGACGTTTTAAAAACGTTTCACAAAAACAAAACCTAATTAAACCCAATTCAAAACGTTTTGAAAACGTTTTGTGTTTACTGGGTATGCTACCAAAGTCCAAAACGACCCTGGTAAATTGGAATGTGATGGCGGGAAATGAGAACGCGACCCACGTCTATGGCATCTCGGCTGATATAGAAAAATATTTTGAACGCAATCCTCGAACTCTCCCTAACCCAGCTTCGAGATTAAACTACTGAACTTTTACGCCCTGTGTTGAAACTGGCAACACGTATCACTTTGGAATGCTTAGATCTGTTCACGTCTCCAAAAGAACCCTAGCGGGGAGAAAACGACCATCAATTGACCGGGTTGCCAATAACTCGTTCAAGTGGCCCATTTGGCAACTTGGATCTACGAGAATCCCGTTGCAAAGTAAGTCATATGTCACAACCACCTTCGTGTTTAATAATAGCGTTGTGAGATATTTGTGTTGCTTATTCTGGCAACAGGTTTATCCCTAGTTCTGAATCTTATACGCCAATAGCTACAATAATATAACCTTATTATTTAAATTTTTAGTTAAATAAATCTATTTACTAGTTGATTACTTAACTTGCAATAACTGGTTGGTTTTGTCCCTGGTTTTGTGGATGATCTGTGGTTGCCTGATGCGTCGTAAGATGTCCCGCTTGGACACACTCGATGCGGCAGATGTTACTTCAAATTTGGCTGACGTAGCTTCTATCTCCTCCGTTTTGAATTATAAAATTGTACATTGAATAATATTTTATTTTTGCCGAACTAAGTCACCGTTACAGCAATCTTTTACAGTGTCATTTCGTATTTCCAAGAGTCGTTATGCCTTTGCCTGGCCGAGTATAATCGTGGACCGTATAATCGTGGACCGTTTTATAAAACTTATCGGTTGGTTAAGTCCCACAATAACTTATTATTAGGAGTCCGATGCAATGACGTAGACTATTTCTCGCTTGAAAGTTAATCCGATATTTGTGTTAAATATGTGATCAAATCAAACCACTCTCCTTATGGTTATAATCTCAACGTTGTTATACAGTACTATCATGAGACGTTTTCCCCCAGAATCGCATGGAAAGGGTTGAAATAAGCATAAAATCGCGAGCAGAAATAGTTTCCCGGCCAGGTATCTCGCAAACGCAGAAAAAGGAGGGAAACACTTAGACTTTACCAAGACCTGGCCGAGAGATGATGAAGTAACCGGAAGTTAAATTGGATTAATTCAGACGGGCCTCATTAATCCGAATTAACAAAGCAAAAATACTAGATATGAGTTTCTAGCGGTCTAACCCATACATCCCATTGTTAAAACTATACTCTGATCATACATGTTGGTTTATATATGCCAATATATATGGAGTTTTACCATTTTTGGCAGCCATTTTGGCGGCCATCTTGGATTTAGGTGTGTTAACAAAGCAAGTTGCAGGCCAATTATATTGAAATGAGTTTCAATGGATTCATTGATATTAAAAACCATACTTTTGCGGTTAAAATATTTGTAAATTAATAATAAGAAGTCAAGATATTGTCAAAAATAGGTTTTTTTGGCGGCCATCTTGGATTTACGGAAAAAAAGACTTTCGCCTGCTTAGATTTTATTAGACTTTTAATATGTTGTTCCAGAGACCTTTCTGATGAAGAAACTGAAGAAAAACCTTGTGTTGCAATTTGTGGTGGGTCATCCATGCTATCATTTGCGATAGATTGACTGGACTACCAGGAGACTTGTTACCTGGAGCACGAAATTGGCGTCGGTCCAGGGGCTCGCCCCCTTGGAGCTGTAAATTCACTGATGTTTTAAGGCTCTTGGAGAGCTCTCCAGGCACACATTTTCTTCAATTAAGACATTTGTTCATCTTCATTCATGATAATATTTTCATCTTCATTCATGATAATATTTTCATCTTCATTCATGATAATATTTGAGGGAAATTATGTTAAATAAAGATGTTTAAAGGACAACCTTTAAGGGATAAACAAGAGTATATTTAGTATAAAACATTCATAAGTTAGACTAATGTAAAGACCCCACAAGCTGTATGATCCTTTAAAAAGGAGGATTCTGTGCTTGGTTAATTTCGTGCTGTCTTACACCAAGGATAATCCAATCAATGGTAACATCTTTCTATCACCCTATTTCACCGACGGAGCTGGATTTTTTTTTAAATTATTTTTATTAAAGAAAGTGAAATTGAAATGTGTCGACTAGCAGATTATGTGCGTTACAAATATATGAGCAAAATGCACTGATCATGAGCTCGCGGCGTAGAATCCAGGGGCTTCATCCCTTGGAATTTACACAATACAATTGTAAGGCCAAAAAATAAATTGTTTGTTTCAGGCGTAACATGCCATTGAAAATTAGGGGCGGGCGGGCGGGATTTTGTTGTTTTAATCATAGATTTTAATATATTTTGAATTAAATATACTATAAATTACTAAATTTGATCTCACAGAGTCAAATAAATCAAAAAATATCATGAGGCCGTTTGCGATTTTGTTTGTTGTTTTTTTTGGGGGGGGGGGTCAACAAAAAGGTACAGTAGTACTCAAAAAGGTACATTGTAACATTTTACGGGGGAGCCCGCCCCCTCCGCCCATGTATCCGCCACTGTAATGCACACGCTTTTCAATTCCGGCATCCTTGTTTCGACCACTACTTATATTATTGGAAGATTGTTTTTATAAGTTCATAATTTTTTGGAGAAACATGTACATAAAAATGTGTATCTAATATAATTCAATTCATAAACATTTCAAATTTAATTAGCAAATTACCCTCCCCTTACGTTGCAGTTTCTGAAATTATCTATCAAATAAATTGCTGTTCTTAATTATCTGTCCCTATTCACTGAAGTACGCCTTTTTCAAGACCAATGAGATGTGTTAGGAATTGATTTCAATAAATAGTTTTAAGTACTGGTCGGTCATACTACGAGGGTCATTTAATAAGTTCTACCTCCTACCTCATAACTTTGCTATCATATATGCCAATCATTTTACCAATTCTAAGGTACAACACGTACCTATCAGTCAAGAATAACGATTCTATGGTTCAGATATCTCTTTAAAAGACTACAAACGCAAAAAGTGACTAATTTGATATGACAATTAATAAGCCGTCTGATTACCCAGAACCAGATCAGGACAACTATCAAGCTTTTAACTCTTCCCTATAGAGAACACTGCAAAAGTTATATTTGCTGAGAGATCTGCAATATACAGGACTAAATGGAGAAATTCCAAGTCTCTCCAAGATGATTTTCTGTTATTGATTATTTGATTGACTATTCTGAAGATTGCACATAAAGAAAACTCAAGACGTGACTATTATGCTAAAGATTAACATACGAGGCATCACTGTGGGATGAATCGTAACAATGAAGTTGACTGATTAGCAGTATTCCAGTATACTAAAGGCATAGCATTACAGTCGAGTTGATATTATACTATTTGCAAGTCTACATCTAGATGTCATCCATTGTTCTCCATTTTCAATAGTCAAATCGTGCCCTTATATCTAACCATACAATATGGAGAAAAAACGTAATTTAACGTTTCCGTTGTCCAAAATCTCTGGCTTTGACCACATCAGAACAAAAGTGAAACAGATATCAATTATAATTTACTATATAAGTGTAGCCATGATTCAGAGCTATAATCATGACAAAATATGAATTCAGCCTCATGAAATTAAAAGGGCCATTAAGAGATGTGATGGAGGCTGCGCCCTCAATTACAAAAATGTGTGATAAAAACTGGGATTTGTATATTTTCTATATTTTACAATTGTATTACATGTATGAACTAACACCTATATAAGGATTAAGAAAAATCACCCCTCTTTGTACAACAAAACGTCGATTCAAAAATGATGGTTGAGCCGCAACCAGCATTTTACATGGTTTAGGGGTGGTATTCCAACATATATATTTGTTTTAATCAAGTTTTGCTGGTTTTTTTAGTAGAAACAACAATTTTTAACATGTTTAATGGCCATTTCTAACATGTTTAATGTTCATCTTGAATTCTGAAGTAAATTAATTAAAATTAAATAAATTCAACATGACATCGTGTCCCTTTAATGTCATGAGGCTGGCATTCATATTAGCGATGTTATGAGGGAGGAGGTAGAACTTGAATGACAATCGTACATTTTTATTTCCCGACGTATTTGCTTTAAAGGTCAACCAAAGTGGTGATTCAAGTATATTTTATTCGATGTTTAAAAAGAATTTCTTTAAATATTGTCCAGGGATAAAGATATACATAACATCAATCATAATTGCCAGTGTTTCTTTTTTTAATGTGGGATGAACCTGAGACAAACATATTAGGTATATTATTAGTCCCAGGGATGAACTGTATTACGGATGACGCGTTACTACGTAAAGTGTTACTCCCAACTCGGGTATCTATCTGGGTCTCGATCGATAAGTTTGCACAAACAAAAGTCATGAGTGGATGCTTTACGCTACCGAGGGTCTGTGTGAGAGTCTGGGTAACACCTATGACGTATTATACAGGGTATTAACCTGCCATCGTCAATATATATATATATATATATATAATATAAAAGCTGCTTATCCACAAAAATAGCCTGTGTAAGTAAATGTAATAAATATAAGAGGACCTGACGTTTCGATTCTAACAAATCTTTATCGAAGGTAAAATGACAGAATACAACATACACAACATATATATATACAGAGGAACAATGGGCAGGAAGTAAAGTGACAGATGGATGAATGGGGGATCGGAGTCAAGAACAGCATAATGAATGCGGTTGGCAAGATGACGCATGGCTTCATCAATGTACTTCTGTCGGTCCATGACAACTACTGCTGACCCTTTGTCTTCTGGCTTGATGATGATGTCTGTCCGTAACATGATACAAATTAAGCATGCTTAAAAACTACTTAAGGGGGCTGTGCACCTTCAGGTACAGCCTCCGTAAAACTGCCGTAACTTCTTTATTATTCATTAAATCTATATAAAAGTATACATTTTCTTGCAGAAAAGGGTTCAATGAATCCAACCATGATCATGAAATTGACCATTTTGGGAGAAAATTATAAAAAACATGTTTGTTGACCCATTTTAGGTTTGGAAAAGATAACTCAAAATATATTTTGTTAAATTTTATCATATTAGTTTAATTATATTCCTCATGCAATTCCCTAGGAATAGTTTTTTTTTAAATTTTTACTTTATTATTTTTTGAATTATCGAACAAAAAGTGCCAACAAATATGATTTTTTACCAAAAAAGGTGATTTTCACGATTTTGGAGGTTAAAAAACAGTTTTTTTGGCACTTTTTGGTCTGTAATTCAAAAAATAATAAAGTAAAAATTTAAAAAAAGAAGAAGATTCCTCGGGAATTGCATGAGGAATATAATAAAACTAGTATGACAAAATGTAACAAAATATATTTTGAGTTATCTTTTCCAAACCTAAAATGGGTCAAAAAACATGTTTTTTATAATTTTCTCCAAAATGGTCAATTTCATGATCATAGTTGGATTCATTGAACCCTTTCCTGCAAAAAAATGTATACTTTTATTAAGATTAAATGAATAATGAAGAAGTTACGGCAGTTTTACGGAGGCTATGCGAAGGTGCACAGCCCCCTTAAGGGTAATTCTGCTGTTGTTATCTTTTTTCATCCATTGAATGAAACAAACTTGAATCACCATTTTTGGTTAATCTATTGCTGTATAAATTCCATACAAAGGTTTTTAAATAGGCATCGGCTGTAATAAAATGGGTCATTTTGATGAACAATGGCAAACCAGTCGTGAGTCCTTAACTCAACGGAAGTTCCTGAAGTGATTGTCCTCGACGGAGCTCATTTATTCGTCATTAATAACACAGCATCGTGCTTTCATCATTTCAGTTACACAATTTAATTTAAAAAGAATAACGGGGAATTATTTCGAATTGTAATCAGCATGTGGTATTTATTAAACTTAGTCAACGAAATTGTCCAGGCGAATGAATGCTGTCTAAGACCTTGCAATCGTATAATGGATTGGAAACTAAAAGCGCAATGTTTAAGGTTTGCATAAAACATTACTATACGTACGTTATCGAATAGCGTCAGAATACAGATTTCCCACAGTACAGTCGATATGCCAACAAATTGCGTCGGTTTGATTTCATTGGGGCACTCAAGTACGAAATGAACACGTTGGTAATTTATAACACGCAGCAATCCGGCCTTAATTCATAACTCCTCCAAGTTAACCTTATACACGTAAGGATTCATAAAACATGGTGAAAACCATTTATTAGCAAATACAACGTAGAGATAGCGCAATAATTACTTTTCTAACATAATATTGTACTTGCTGGACACCTCCTTACAATGGTTATCGACAATTCCCATGTCTAAATTTACTTATCGACAATGTTCAAGGGTTGAGGATGGTATAGACAAGATACGTCTATACTACAATCTCGGCCAATATTGTTGGAACACTTTTATACGTGTGTTTAAAACCTCTCCCCCTGGATCAATGTTGAAACATGATTTTTGGGTTACGGGATACTGGGAAGGGCCAACATTGCCCAGTGGGGAGGGGGGAGTTATTAATGTTTAGGAAAGGCTTTAAGCCTTCCGTCAAAGACAGCAATGTTTTGATAGTGTACATTTTGCGCAAACGGGAACGCACGAAAGGGTCATTATTACATGGATGTTCCAACTAATTATGGCCGCGATTGTAGAGTGAGGGGCTAAGCGCCCTCTACCCTCCTTATCTGTCTTTTACTGTACACTTTCTTGTGTTCATTTTTTCCATTCTTTACTCTTCTCTTCTAATTATTCTCTTTCGTAGATCACCTTGCTAGCCAGATTAGTTTCTTGTTTGCGTAGGTAGGGCTTAGCGGCGCCTGCCCCAGGAAAGACCAAAACTTCACCGATGTCAATTGGAGTACATATACACAGATCTCCAGTTGGCGGGAAAGGCGTAACCCCACACTGCGGTGTAGGGGCTGGTTTTGGTGCTTTCACTTCCTCTTCCTTTCTTTCCAGTTCTCTCTTTGAACTCACCTGTAATTCAGGTATTTTATATTTTATATCTCCATCTCCCCTCCGGTGGGAACCGGTTTCCCTGGTAGAGGAAATGTTACCAAAACCCGGTCAGCGATGAGCAGCAGCATCGTTGTAGTGTGCGGCGGATGAACCAGATACATGGTCAACGGCATATCACAGTGCATCAGAGATAGGTACTTGGCAGCCAAGGAAATGATCTGTGCATATAGGAGGGACTAGTACAACCAGGAGGTTGGAATGGCACTCTACTGTGGATGTGGAAGGACCTGGCCCTCCACCACATCTATATTGGGTCTTGTTAGCCAACATGAGAGTTCAAAATAAATTAATGAAAACGGTATCGGATCGAAGTGGTACAAGAAGTGCTGGATAACATCCCGAAGAAAGATGTGACTATACTCATGGGGGACTGGAATGCTAAGCTGGGAAAATCAGTAACGAAAACAGCCAACATTGGTACATATGGACTTGGAATTAGAAATAAGAGAGGTGATAGATTGGAAGAGTTTTGTATGACAAACAACTTAATCGTACGAACACTATCTTTCAACATCATCCACGTAGGTTGTGGACATGGAAGAGCCCTGGTGATGGTGTGAGAAATCAGATTGACTATATCATGATTGGTAGAAGATGGAGTTCATTACTACAGAATGTGAAGACACGACCAGGTGCCGACTGTGGAAGTGACCACCAACTACTGGCAGCCAAATTCAGATTAAAGTTGACAGCCAAAAGATCAAATGCGCCACCAAGCAGATACGATGTTGATGACATCCCGTTTCAGAGAGGAAAGAGTAACTAGGGACCAAACTGTCAACATAAACTCCCCCTGTACATGATCTTCATAGACTACTCCAAGGCCTTCGACTGTGTCAGCCACAATGAAATGTGGAGACCATTAAGAAAATGGGTTTCCCAAAACACCTCATCGACTTGACCTGTAGGCTGTATGAAGACCAAGAATCTGCAGTGAGAACATCAAGTGGTGATACAGAATGGTTTGGCATAGGAAGAGGATTACGGCAAGGGTGCATATTGTCGCCAAGCTTCTTCAATGTGTATTCTGAAGATATTATGAGAGAAGCATTGGAGAGCTTTGACGGTGGTGTGAAATTCGGAGGAATTAAAATTACCAACTTAAGATATGCTGATGATACCACACTCATATACAGGAGCCGAAAAGAGCTCATGGACATTATACAAAGGGTAAAAGAAGCAAGTGAGAAGAAAGGTCTTCTGCTGAACACTAAAAAGACAAAAATAATGGTAATGGACAAAGAGGACACAGGGGCTGATTTCTCACTAGATGAACAGAAGATAGACGTTGTACAACAGTTCGAGTACCTAGGATCTCTTATCAACACCAAGAGTGACAGTTCAACGGAGATCAAACGTAGGCTGGCAATAGCTCGCAAGACATTACAAGATGTGTCAACTATCTGGAAGAGCAAAGGGCTATCAATGAATCTCAAGGTACGCTTCCTGAAACAACCATCTTCTCCATCGCCACATATGGAAGTGAGTCATGGGTAATGACAAAGAATGACAGGAAACGAGTTGATGCATTTGAGATGTGGTCCTATAAGCGACTTCTACGAGTTTCATGGAGGGAGAAGAGAAGCAATCACTGGGTATTGGAAAAGGTTAGAACAAAGCTCACACTAAGGAGATACATCAACATCAGAAAGCTGCGCTACTTTGGTCATATTACCAGGAGAGATAACAGTGTCGAGAAATTATTTCTACAAGGACAGCGCAGTAGAAGGTAGTCATCTATAACATCATTGACTGATGACATTAAAAGGATCACTGGTTTAAGTACGATAGAAGCAACACGACGTGCATCAAACCGAAACAAATGTCGAGCTCTTTAAAGGCCACAGCAGCACCGCCTGGTGCCATCTGACATAGAGAGAGAGAATGTTAGTAGTAATGACAGGGGTCTGAGGCGTAATCCACTTAAAGGGATTAAGCCACTTGAGAGGGATTATATTCAATAAATTGATAAATTCACTTGAGAATGTACTGTCCAAGTAAGCTTTAATGAGCTGTCAATCATTCGATGAAATGAGCCGTCAATCAAAAGTAATTAAGGTAGAAATCCTTAAGTATGGTCATGTCTGAACTCGAGGCGGTGAATAATAAGTGATAGAAGAGGGTATTCCTTTACTAAAAGTATAAAGACCAGTGGTGAAGCATAATATCTCATTAAGTCGGTCTTATTAGTCAGTAGGCCTACTCATGTATAGTTTATGTGAATTTTAAAACTATGTTGAAACAGGTCTAGCTAAAGTCACCAGTCATAATTTCTAAACATATCTGGCGCGTGGCTACGACATGGAAATGTATTTAAACAAAGCCGTTTTGAGTAGTAACAAGGAGGTATTCCATCGAAACAGCCATAAATGGGAGATAACATGTTGGAAAATGCTAAAAATTTACTACGTTACATTTACATCGATTCGTTCTGGGCGATGTTTGCAGCAGTGAAGAACTCAAGTAAACCGTTTTTTATACGCCAATGGATAACGTAGATTACGTTAGTTTATACAGATAGAGCATCACAAATTCAAACTCCGTAACCTATTGAACTATGCCGTTTCAATTAAAATTAGAACGACAGTCTGCTGTATTGGTTAAGAAGAAGTGGCTACCTTATCGACCATCCCAGTCAAAACCAGCATAGGTATGTAATGGCAGAACCCGATGACCTGTGGTACGATTTCATCTACGAGAATGCGCTAGGAAGCTTTGATATGCTGGAGGCTGTCAAAATAAGTCACCTGGATACATGTCTGATTGACTTTGACAGTTGTGCTGCAATATCCTGCTCCAAATGATAAAAAAGACGATACCGATTTTTTTCTTCAGTAGTGTTTGCCACGTGTCACATGGGAATGGGTCCCAGGATGAGCGGTTCAAGGTTCAAGGTTAACTATTAATTCATATTGGTTAAAGTTCAAAAATGAACGGATGGTTCAAGGTTGATATTTATCATTGGTTCAAGTAAAAAAAATAATGATAAAGAATACCATGACGGCGCGTCGTTTGCGTATTCAATCGCGTCATTTGCGCATTCAATCGAGTGGTATGCTTATTTGCTCGTTCGCTCATTCATTCATATGCTCATTGGCTCATTGCTTCATTGGCTCATTTGTTCATTAGTTCACTTCGCCGCTCTGAAACGGAGACGAATAATCACAAATAATAGTTGTTCTCCGTATCTGTACATGGTGGTGAATACGTCACAATAGTACAGGCGCTGATGATGACAAGGTATTATTCATGCATATTACGATTAAAATTCGAGTGCCTTCCCCTCTTTTGCTTCTGTTACCTCTGACTGAAATGGTAAATCGGCCATTGTCTGCGAATCAACTATAGCTTTCGTCGGAATGTCTGTTGTAGCAATGGTAGATGATGCGATGCGTGTTTTCTTAGATTATTTCATATTTTGAAAGTAAGGCGTTGTATGTGCGTATTTTCTGTAGAATGCAACGCCATCGTACATTTTCGCATTTATAAAGATAAATTGTCAATTGATCGTCTATATTTATATGCAGCAATGGAAATACCCACATGACTTTCCACCCGGGGTAGACCAACCCGGGATCGACCAACCCTAAGTCGACCAACCCTAAGTCGACCAACCCTGGGTGGACTAGGGTTAGGATTAGGGTTAGGGTTAGGGTTAGGGTTAGGGTTAGGGTTAGGGTTAGGGTTAGTGTTAGGGTTAGGGTTAGGGTTAGGGTTAGGGTTAGGGTTAGGGTTAGGGTTAGGGTTAGGGTTGGGGTTGGTCCCTGGGTGGACAGTCCCGGGGCTGGACAGTCCCGGGGTTGTTTTAGAATGATCCGTCCTTGTTTTTACCTCCCGACCGCCAACCCCCTGAGTTTTTTAACATATACAGGGTGAGTCAAAAAGACTGCAATAGTGGAAAGAAGCCATTTTATTTTCAAAACAAAAATGAATTTTAAAACTTTTTAAACGTTGCAAGAATGATGTATTTAATCCTAACTTTGTGTGAAAAAAATGAAGTCGATTACATTTTCCGTTTGCCTTTGGTGAACCTTTTGACCAGTGCACCCATTTCACACGTTTGTCCACGAGATACCCAAAATATGCATCAAATCGCAAAATGTGTCTCTCATTCAAATTTGGAAACTTGAGTTCATTTGTGATGTTATTGGAATTTGATGCATCCTTTCTTGTTTACATATGAGTTAGCATAATCAATTATAATCATACCCATGCTATGAAAGCGTATAATGTTCTAAATTTTTAATAAAAAACTGACATTTTCCATTTTTTTGTTGGCGGGATATTCAAATATGAAAATGCAATGTGTGTCATTTCAAATGAAAATCACTGTGCTCGTGGACAAACAGGTACATTTGGTTGTGCAGCAAAGAGGGTCACCAAAAACAAACGAAAAATGCAATCGACTTCATTTGTTCACACAAAGTTAGGAGTAAATACATCATTCTTGCAAAGTTTAAAAAGTTTTAAAATTCATTTTGGTTTTGAAAACAAAATGGCTTCTTTCCACTATTGCAGTCTTTTTGACTCACCCTGTAATTTAGAATGAATATAGTTTCCAAGGTGTTTTTAAACAGTATTATAGTTTATCCCGTGAAGGCGCTATTGTAGTCCACCCAGGGTTGGTCTACTTTAGGGTTGGTCGACTTAGGGGTGGTCGACTCCGGGACTGTCTACCCCGGGTGGAAAGTCATGTGGGTTTTTCCATCGCTGCATATTTATATACAGCCGTTATTCGTGATTGATTAGCAGGATAGATACTAATCATAATGAAAGACAATCAACAAAATGATGTAAATACGATCTTACAGCATACTACCAACTACTGAAACTAAGTGATGTTTATCAGTGTTTATTGTTTTTCATAGCAAAGTATAACGAAATTTGGATGACTCAATAATTTGTTTTAAAAGTGCATCACCAATATTGAAAAACACGATGTAGTTTGCACAATTAAATTACACACCTTGCAGATAATTTAAATTAGGTAATAACATTTTACGTCAAAGCAAAACCCCTTTTTTTCTTTTCAAAATTCCATTATCTTTATTAAACATATAAAGTCAAGGTTATATAGGAGCCTATAGACTGGTTTAAATAAGTGCACATATATCATATCCGGCTGTTTATTACTGTAATAACGTTCTCTCTAAATGTAAAACGAGTGGAAAGAGTGGAAATTCACTCGAAAAGGAGCTAAGGGATTGAAACGCAGGACAACCCGTTTTAGAGTGGAAATTTTCCACTCTAAAACGAGTGTGAAAGTTAATTTTTCACTCTCAATAGAGTGGAACATTGTCAAATAAAGTCCCCTTTCACTCCTTTTAGAGTGTTTTTCCACTCAAAAAACGTGTTTTCCTGCGTTTAACTCCTTGAAAGAGTGGAAAACCACTGTTTTACATTAAGAGAGATATGATAGAATGCATTCACATATCAAATATATTTAACGGATCGCAATTTTAAAGACACTTTCAAAGATACCGATACCACTTAATTTAGTTGAATTGAGGCAGATTTAATACCAATAATCAATACAGACTGTGTGTAACAAGCAATAGTATATATACATATAATTACATTTATTTCTCGAGGAAAAGAAGAGAATATAGGCCTGCATACATGTTATTACATTTATGCCTCGCAGAAAAGACTAAAGGATGCAGTGACATAGTATTTCCGGGTGCAACATGAATACAAATATCGGCTATCAAAGGCATTTTAGTTGGGGTTCTTCATTGCTTTTGTTTAACAGTTATGCTCATTTAAACAAAGATGTCATAAAATGAGTTGGGCCAGTTTAACCTTTTTGAGCATTTAAAAGTGTGTTTGTGTTAATTGAAATCATTGGCTTTTCATTATCATCATGATCATGCAACGATATCAACTGTTACTTGTACGTATGGTGATGTAACATATTACTTCAGCGACTGTCGTATAAGTCTATCGTACAAGTCACTTATACGTATGAATCAGACGTACTAGTTATTCAGTGCTTCCTAAAACAATTGAGTGATCTAGTAATCAAGTTTTGTACTCACCCTCACTGTACAAATTCATTGATAACACTTAACAAACACTAAAACATGTTTGTTTCTGCATTTACACGTAAAAGCACAGGAGGCGTTGCTTACGAGGAAGCTCGAGGAATGGATACTATGTAAATGTAAAATTAAGGTTTCGCTGTGCGATAATGACATTCTCTTTGGCAAATTCCCCATTAGTAAACATACTGGTCTCAATAACATCTTGTTGATTGCGAAATTTGCTGTATACAGAAATAGGTGCAATGGTTCAAAACCGTCATTTCAAAATATCCAACATGATATCATTAAGTACCATAACACTGAAAGACACATGTGGAAAAAATCTCTTAAGAATACTCTCTACCTAAAAAAATGGGACGTTTTCCACATGCTTTTTGTATAATGTAAATATATTATATTTTGTAATTTATTGTATGTTTTAGTACGTCATCCTGTTTTTATGCATAATAACCATATTTTTGCGATATATAGTCTACTTATCGATGTTACTCTAACAGTTATCCACACACATTGTGTATTCTAACTGATTTGTAATCATATATTTTTTGTATATTTGATTTGTCATAGCAGATGAAAAAAATAAAAAGAGAAAAGAAAAAAAAATACTACAACATGTTTACAGCACATTTTCGGCAAAAAATATAAACACACCAACATGTGTATATTGCTGATTTAAACTTGTTACAGTGTTCATATTTTGTATGAGAAATTCCCTGCGAACGTGTTGTATAATGTTTATCGTAAGCAACGCCTCCTACACTTATACGTGTAAAATGCAGATATAAACACGTTTTAGTGTCTATTAAGTGTTAGCAATGATTTTTTACAGTGAATTAAATGTCACATTAATTCAACTGATGCGGCCTTGGAGGGGAAAAAAGTTGTTCAAATGTTTCAAATTAAATGACGATTTCAAAATAGTTTATGTTATGCTGCCTTTTGTAAGTAATATTTCAAACGTCAATGATAATTCTTGATTACTTCCTTATAGCATATAGAAAACAAAACACACAAGTATGGTATATGGCTCGGAGGCTCATTCACAAGAGGTTTATTCAAATCTTGTAACATTTCATTAATTACCAAACATTGATACATATGATATTGGCAACTTAATTACAATTTTAATACAAGTCAAGATGCTTAATCAAATAATTTTTGATACAAGTCTAAGGGAAGTATTATCAAAATTATTGGATAGACTAGACGCCTTCCTTTAAAATCCTGGAACATTTTGACATTGATCTGTCAGACACAATTAGGAAATCATCAATTTAACTATGGATAAAGTGAACTGCCTAAACCCCACCCTTTAGAGGGAAACTCATAAAGATGACTAAATTAGCTGATTTTATTCCTATCATTCAATAAAACAAATTAAGACACATTAGGAAATCAACAATTTAACTATGGATAAAGTGAACTGCCAAAACCCCACCCTTTAGCATTTAGAGGGATACTAATAAAGATGACTAAAAGCTACTAAATTTGTTGAATTTATTCCTCTAGATATAACTTCCAGTAAACCTTGATCGCTTGCCAATGTTACTGGTGTTTCAGGGTCTATACATATAGTAATGAACTGCCTACAACCCTATGAACTCTGCACAACAAATTAATGGTGGGTCTAGTGAACTACCATACGACCCCATACCCCTAGAGAGGCCCTCATTGAGTTTAATCAATTCGCTGACATAATTCACAGAAATATGATGTACCTGAAATTCAATTTGTCTGACCTTTAATTTAATTTAATTTATGAAAATGGAGATTCAATGCATGGTATGAATTCAGTGAATCATAAAATTACCGCAAATTGACTACCTAGTCAAGTTCACTCATCAACCCAAGGTGCGTGCCGAAAGGCAGAAGGTATCGGAGGTAACTCCGAAAAAGAGCGTAAGAAATTGCAATGGGTGGGTGGGAGTGGTTTTAAATTTTTAGAACCTCTCGTGAAGAGAGCCAACGAGATAATGGATGAGATAAAAGCGAGAGGATGCTGGGCCACTGCCTCAGCATAGAAACAAAGGCCAAATTCGCGGGCCTAGCAGTGCGACATCTGATTGGCTCATGCTCTGGTTACCATAGTTAAGGGACGCCAACCACACATACACATCAAGTTTCCCCTGCTCTAGGGTTTAATGATAGACAGGCTATCAGAAACTAAATTACATAACTGCAACTGTTCTTGATATCAAAGGAAGCCTGTATCATTCAGTAATTTAGAAAACCCAATCCTTGATGCTTTATCATTTGCCTCAAATACATAACGAAAAGTAAATTCTGCTTATTCCACCTAAAAATGTCTTGAAAAGAGAAAAACAGCTAAGCAAATCTGGTTAGGTATTAAGAAAATGTCTCCAAAATTCTTATTCTTAATATGATCGGATATCAAGTGGTTCACTTACTTCAGGACCATAACCAGGATTTTGTCTGGGCGAATTTTGTCCCCAAAAAGTGGACCTTTTTTCGCAAAGTGGACTCCCCCCCCCCCCCCCCCCACCAAAGTGGACCTATTCCCCCAAAAAAGTGAACCGTTTTTTAAATTTTAAGAAACTACCAAAATCTGACCTTTTTTACCAGCATTTTGACTTATTCTCAACAAAAAACGTAAAAAACCCAAAGTGTGTTGCATTTTAGAACCTTTTTTTTAATTTTTTAATTTTAATTTTGGTTACAGGTCTGACTTGCTGAAATTAGTTCAGAAACAATTTTGCAGGCGTTCATTATCGTGCGGTTTATTATCAACAATCATTCCGGTTGTGTGTATGAAAGTATTAGAAAATCACTAGACCATAATTTGTTATTTAAATTAGGGCGCTTCTTTCCGTTAAATGAGTGAGCATACCCTAACATCTTTGTTACAAGTCATGGCTTCCATTTATATCGACATTAAATAATGCCAATTATATCTGAAAGGTCGCGCTATTAATTATGTTTTTACTCCGGTCGTTTTGTTATCTGCTTCCTCTTATTATCTCTGAATTGTGTGAATTAAATACCATGTTTAGTTTTGCCGTATGAAATAGTATGTTATGCATGAAAAGTGCCCCATATCCTATATGGTTATTGTATTCTGTATGGGTATTGCATTATGTGTCACAAAATAACCGAGTCCAAAAATGGAAGAACTGATAAAACCATTTGCCTAGTACATGCTAGAATCCGGTCAGGTAGACAACTGACTTTTATCCCTGACATTTTCAGAGAGATACATTGGAAACTTGTATAGATACAAACGATGATGTACAAGCAGGTTTAATTAACATAATCCACATCAAGTGGGTGGGGTCCAGGGCCCGCGTTAGGACCTGGAAGCTCCTGGATTTAAGGCATTTTAAGGCAAAGATTCAGCATTCTGAAGCAAGAATTAGGGTGGTTCGAGATCCATTATAATATTGAAACCTGTATAAAAAAAAGTCAGTTTATGAAACTAAAATGGGCCAAAAATTCCTTAAGCCATCAGACTTTTGTTAAAATTAAATATTGAAATATTGAAAGTAATACGCGCGAAACCTGTAGGAAAAATGTCAGTTTTGAACTAAAAGGGTCCAGAAAAACGTTCCTAAAGCCATCTTGTTAAGCGTGAATAATGAAATCGAAACAAATACGTGCAAAGCGCGCAAAATTTGTAACACTAAAAAGGTCTAGTATAACGTTTAAACGTCCCCAACATTAACATGACCCCGTAACCCCCTACCATTTGCGCCGCCTATGCCCCTACCGTTCCTCCTTCTTCTCCTCTTCCTCCTTCTCTTCTCCACTTCCTCCTTTTTTAAAACTCTTTTGTTAATGGGGGGGGGGGGGGGCATGGTCTGCTGCCCTCTGGATACGTCACTAAGTCCCCCACTTCCCCAATTTGACTTGCTTCAAAGCAGTCATCCATTGCATCAATGTAATATAGGCGGCGGAACACGCCCAACCTAAATTTCACCGCCCGCTTCTTTAACTTATCAAGCGCCACATGCCATAGAACACGTGTATATCATCGTCCCCCTAAATTGTTTTTGTCCCCTCTCCCTCTCCCAAATTTTGTAAATTTGTAACACTAAAAAGGTCCAGTATAACGTTTAAACGTCCCCAACATTAACATGACCCCGTAACCCCCTACCATTTGCGCCGCCTATGCCCCTACCGTTCCTCCTTCTTCTCCTCTTCCTCCTTCTCTTCTTCACTTCCTCCTTTTTTAAAACTCTTTTGTCAATGGGGGGGGGGGGGGGGGGGGGGGCCTGGCCTGCTGCCCTCTGAATACGTCACTAAGTCCCCCCTTCCCCAATTTGACTTGCTTGAAAGCAGTCATCCATTGCATCAATGTAATATAGGCGGCGGAACACGCCCAACCTACATTTCACCGCCCGCTTCTTTAACTTTGTTTTTGTCCCCTCTCCCTCTCCCAATTATGTTATGCCTCTATTGCCGCTTCTAAAATGTGCCAAGCGCCAAATAGAACAAGTGTATTAAACATGTCCTCGTCCCTCTAAATTGTCCACGTCCCATCCCCCTCCCCCAAATCGTTAATGCTTCTGCCGCCATTGTAAAAGGTAGCCAACTAAACTAGGTAAAAGTTTTTACATTTAGCTAACTAAAACCGTATACCGGTATTAGGTTAATATCGTACCGATTGTTATTATTATAGGAGTTATTACTATAACAATGTACTCTCCCTATCTAAAGTTAAACATTACACATAAAGACCAATTTTAAGCACTTGTTTTAGGTCATTTTGAGATTAAAAATCAGCATTTTCGATTCGTCCATTTTGCCATTAAAAATCAGTATTTTCGATTCCGGGTGACTATACATGACTAGGGAGGTAAAGATCGTGACTGGGGCATTAGCCCCATGTAATCCCCTCTCCCCCCTCACGTGGGAACCACTGAAAATCAGTGAAAACATGTTATTCAGTTTCAGCGTGTATCAAATTTGCCTATACGCCACAATAATTCCTAGTAGCCTACAGGGTGAGCCAAAATATTCAGGTCCCGTTTTTAAAAATAAAAAGGAAAAATACTTGATTATAAGAGTAGAAACACTTCTTCATTCGTGGTGAGCTTGTTTAGTTATTTAACGCAAGAACTGTTTAAAGATATAAGATCTGTTTTTCTATCAAATAAAGTTCGTTTAAAATACATTTTGTATACACTTATCTCAAGAATGCTCGTTACGTCTCTTATTGCCCGAAAACGATTAAAATATACATTGTAACATAGCATTGCACATAAAACGAATTCATAGCAATCAAGCAATGTGAGTTGTGTGTAAATACAGGCACTGAAGATTGCCTTTTTCTCGTATCAAATGGAGTAAAATAACAACTTTTGATCGCACTAATCCCAATAAATGGAGGGTATTTGTCACATGTGACATGTGTGTGATGGTCTGAAACTGGATTCAATATGTCCAGCCTTCCTTCAACGTGTTCAACTTGCGCCCCGACCCAGTCAGCAAAAACTTTTACTAGGTATAGCACCTCACAAATAACTACACAACTCGCATGTTATTTGATGGTTTCATATGATAGATCTTGTTATTAGCTTTGAAAAACAAAAAAACTGATTTTAAATTAGTCTAAGTTAAAAGTTTAACGGGTTCGCCGTCGGACGAGTTTTAATCTGTCAAGCTTTCGTCAGGATTAGCTCTGACTTCTTCAGGACCAAATTATTATAATATTGAACAAAACATAGAGATTGCCACTTCTCTTGTAATCATCATTTGGGCTGCCCCTTGCCCGATGATTTGAGAGTAGGTGCCCTTTCCTACTTGTGAAAGAATTGGTGGCTCTGAAAAGAGCCGTTCAGATGGACTGCCGCTTCTACTGAACACGAAGGTTGCCCTTTCCTACTTGTGAAAGAATTGGTGGCTCTGAAAAGAGCCGTTCAGATGGATTGCCGATTCCACTGAACACGTAGGTTGCCACTGGCCTACTATATATAAATTTGGTTCTAATAGAACCTCCAAAGGACTGCCCCTTGACCAATGGAAATATCGTAGAAACTGCCCCTTGTCTACTACAGACTACAAAAGTCTAATGCACAGTAGTGCGGTCACTGATCTGTAAAGATCGTTTGACGCTGTAACGAACTTGAGCAGGGTACATAATGGTTCATTGCGGACCTGGCTGAAAAAATTACAAGACTGTTATCGATTGTGTGGTGTAGTGGATAGCATGCCGGTGTCACGATGCAAAGGTCGTGAGTTCTAGCCCCGATACAGCCAACTTGTTTGTATCCTTGGGCAAGGTACTTAGTCTCAATTGCTTCGTCGACCCAAGCGAGATTGGGGAGCTGTTAGGGGATAATTATTACAATCTAAGTGCTGATACATTGTGTGCGCCGTATCGGATATGAAGCGAGGTGGTTGTGACGATTTCCTAATGGCAGCAAAAATCAGTGATTCGGAAGTCACATAAAATGGTGGTCCCGTGCATCGGAAGAGCAATACCCGAGCACATTAAAAGGTTACAGATTCTTTCGCAAAGAGTAGGGGATCATCCCGGTCTGTAGCTGTTCACACATCTAACGGACCCCAATGGAAATAAGCTTCAACGAGGCTTTCTTGGGTTATCCAGGGTCGTAAGGCCCAAATAAATAAATAAATAAATTGGCGGGATTGATTGATACTGTAGGAAATAGAGAGCGCCACATGCGGCTGATATCTTTAAATTAGTCAATGCATTTTAATTGTAGGCCTATGCTAATTTTAAGATCCGGAAATCGGCTCCAATTCTGCTCTAAATTGTGAAAAACCTGAAAAGTGCAAATTGTCGAATGTTTACATGCTTTTTTTCACCATTTATATGACATGCAAATAAGACATTAAATATTGGAAGTTACAAAACTATTCATTATGACCAATTCACAGAAGAAAAAAACATGGAAATATTTGTTCAGCTTGGCACAGTAAATTATTAACAAATGGTGGTGTTGGTATTTTGCCAAATCTGCATATGAGAAAATCTCAAGAAAATAACTAAGTTTAGCTAATTAATATGCGCATATCTCATCAAACGAAAACCGTACATGGTGTGTGAATGTAGTTTGGTATAAACATGAATAGTTTGCCAAGTTGTTTCATTTGATGAAAAAACATATTTTTATATTATGCAAATTAGGCAATTGAAATTTGTCTTTTTTATTATTTTTATTAATCACACGTTCATACCCCATGTATGTGGCAAATATCAACCTCCCATACTGCATAGAGAAATACTTGTGTTCATGCACTTGACTTGACTTACTTGACTTGACTTATGGCGGATGATTTCTCCGAACCACGATGCCTCTCCAGATCTTCCTTTCCAACATAGCTGTCTTGATTTCCTCAACCTGCAGTAGTCCTGTATCACGTTTGAGTATGTCGATGTAGGTTAGGGCTGGTCTACCACGCTTTCTTTCTCCATGCTTCGGAATCCAGTGTATGAGTTTGGAGACAAGCTCATTGGTCCCCCTGAAGCAGTGTCCAGCAAATCTTGCTCTGCGTTCTCTGATCTTGTCCGAGACTTTTGGCATATTCCCGTACAAGTCCTGGTTTGTCACATGCTGACTCCAGTGAATGTTGAACACAGATCTTAGCATCCTAGTGTAGCATCCATCCAGTCGTTTGCTAATCTTTGGGGTAACTGTCCATGCTTCACATCCATAGAGGAGGACTGATTCTACTGTAGCTATGAACAGTCTTTCATTGAGCTTCCTGGATAGTGTTTTAGCCTTCCATAACTGACTCAGTTTGCCACAAGCTCTCCATGCAGCTGCTTTGCGTGTTTTGATGTCTTTCTCAGTGCTGTTCATCCAGGCTCCAAGGTATTTGAAGTCCTCCACTTCATCAAGGTGCGCACCTTCGCTTGTGGTGATTACAGGTACTTGAGTCTGGTTGAAGGACATGAACTTCGTCTTTGCAGCGTTCATTTTGAGTCCAACTTTGCCCACTGAAGTCTCCACTCTGTTGAGAAGTGTTTGCGCTTGAGACACTTCCTCTGACATCAGTGCAATGTCGTCAGCAAAGTCCAAGTCAGTTAGTACGGTTGGTCCTATTCTTCTGCTGCGTCTCTTTGTTAGGTGGAATCCTAGCTCTTCTTCTCTGCCATCTATGGCCTCTCTTAGGGCATAGTCAAGAACAATGACAAAGAGATATGGAGCCAGGGTGTCTCCTTGTAGTACTCCAGCCAGTATCTCAAATACTTCCGTTTCTCCATCTGGTGATATAACCTTTGCCTTGGTGTCCTTGTATATATCCGCTATCGCATTGGTAAGCTGATCAGGTATACCATAAGCCTTCAAAATTTTCAACATTCGTCCCCTATGTATTGTGTCAAATGCCTTCTTGAAGTCAATAAAGGTTATGATGGCTGGCAGGTTGTGTGATCTAATTCCCTCAATAATTCTTCTGAAGGCAAGTATATGACCTACTGTGGTTCGTCCAACTCTGAAGCCATTTTGGTTAGCTCTTAGGTGGGTGTCAAGCTCAGGTCTGATTCTGTTTAGTATCATCTTATTGTATAGCTTGGCAACAATTGAACTCAGGCTTATTCCACGGTAGTTGCCCCCTAAGCTGAGATCACCTGATTTTGGTATTGGTATTATGTTGAGAATGGACCACTGGTCTGGTTTTTTCCCTTTCAACAAGGCATCATTGCAGAAGTCAAGGATGATGTTATCCAGATCACATCGTTTTAGCATTTCAGGTGTAATACCATCTTCCCCGCAGGTTTTTCCCTCTACTAGTGCCTTCTTAGCCTTCTCATATTCATCCAAGTCAAAGGGTTCTAGTTTTATGTTAAGATCTGGTAGTATTGGAGCAATTTCCTCATCCTCATTACTTATATGTGGTGGGCTCCCAAGTAGATTTTTGAAGTGAGTGTACCAGTTGTTTAATCTCTCTTTTTGTGTGGATCCTTTGATTTGACCCTTTCTTGTTGTCAATCTCCCTGATATTTGGTTTATCAGCTTCCAGCTCTTACCATGCTTGCTGTTAATATGAGCATTTTCTATCTCTCGTAGCTTATTGGTAAGGTCTTCCTCTTTTACTTGATCATAAGCCTCCCCTAGGCTCTTCTTAGCCTCCTTATACTTTCTTCTGTTTTCCTCATCGTTGGTGTCTAGTTGATATTTTGCATAAGCTTCATCAATGGCGTCTTTCGAGAAATAGGATCTCTTCTCTTTCTTCCTTACATGAATGACTTCTTCTGCAGCTTCTTCAGTGGCTTTGATGAACCTTGTATATTTATCAGTTGCAGTCTCAATATCATCCTGAAGGGGCTGAAACCTATTTTGCACCTCTATACTATATTTGGCTTGCAGATCATGATCAGTTGTCAGTAAATACCATTCGTACTGCTTTCTCCGTTTGATGATCTTACTCTTCCTAAGGCTTAATCGGATGCTAGCAGAGACTATTCTATGGTCGGATCCTACACTAGCAAAGGTGTTGTATGCTTCAGAATCTTTAACACTGTTCCGCCATTTCCGCCTGACAAGGATGTAGTCTAGCTGTAGTTTGTTGCCAACTGGGCTGACATATGTCCACAACTTGCCTTTTTTCTTGCGAAAGTAGGTATTTGCAACTATAAGATCTTTCTCTTTAGCCAATTCTGCTAGATATTCTCCATTTCTGTTTGTGTTATCATGGTATGAAAATTTGGCGTCATCCTTTCCAAGTCTGGCATTGAAGTCGCCAACAACAAGCAATATGTTGTGTGCTGGAATGGAGTCAATCGCCCCCTTTAGACTGTTGTAGTGCTCTTCTATGATGTCCTCTTCTGCCACATTTGTAGGGCAGTAGGTAACCACTACAGTTGTTGCTGGGTTGCCATGGAAGTTGACTATGAGTGTACGATCAGAATGTGGCTTGATACTTGCTAGTGATCTGAGTGCTCTATTGTTGAGTAGTATCCCGACTCCACCTACAGCTGCACCTGCTTTATTTCTTGTTGCTGAGGTAGTGATCAGTGTTCTGCCCAAAATGGTCTCATATTGTACTGGGTCATCATGGACAATGCGGTGTTCCTGTATCCCGATCATGTCAATTTTATATTTGATTAGATTGGTTACAAGCTCCTCCCTACATCGAGCCTCTCTGATAGTTCTCACATTCATGGTAGAAATTGTGATACTTGTTTTGCATGTTGCAAGTCGTCTCCTCTTGCGCGCTCTGCCATCAAGCTTACTCCTCCCTTCCGGGTTTGGGGGCATGCCGTCATCAGTTGATTTTGAAAAATCCGAGTCTGCTCCAGGAGACGTTAGTTTGGTAGGGACTTTAACCCTAGTGTTGTTTTGGTTTGCCATCATGGTTTTTCTGTTGCTATAATCACTGCGGTCGCAACTCCTGCAGCATGGTTTGTAATCAAAGTTGTCCTTCTTCTAGAATATTTGCCAGCCAAGGCTAAAGAGTATATTCCACCCAAGTTTCAGTGATTTAGATTGAAACCTTAATAAGCAATGTTCAATAGACCACCAGACTACTCCAATAGCCTAGGATCTACCAACCATTGCCTCCCATAGCTCCGTCTGTTAGCACTAGCCGCAAAGCTTGGCTATCCAGGTGGTACGCGACTGATATGCACTACATTTGTAATACATCACAGTCTACAAGGACGTGGAGATGGGTAACTGCAGGGAAGCGTATAAAGACAAGAGGGCTGATGGAATGCCTCTTAGATATACAATCTTAGTAATAGTTAAAGCAAAGCATGAAGATATTGTGCAAAGAAGAAGCATGCAGGTTAGAAAAAAGATAGGAATGAGAGGAAAAGAAAAAATAGAAAGGAAGATTGCAGCCACGCTACTACAGCCAATTTACCACCCAGGGAATATATACAATTATCCATATGTTTCAATCAAAATTCTTCAAAACGAAGTTGCTGACAAGAAAGCCCAGACTTTCTGCTACAATATGGTGGGGCCAGCTTCAAAAACCGACCAATTTTTTTCTGATTTATGGCAAATTGCCCAAAATTCATTCATGAAGTCATAACTTTCGACGGAAATAATTTTTGGGAATGCTGGACTCAAGGGTCACCTAGGGAAGGTCACACCTACCATATAAGGAGCTGACAAGCATTTTAATGAATGGAACATAGGGAGAGAGTCCATTTTTGATAGGGGTATTTCCAAAGTTGCTCAATTTTGGGGTACGTGTTTATCAGTAGGCAATTGATGCATAACACACATTTTAATGAAATAACTTCAACCATTTTCGGGACGGTAAGGGATCTAAAACTTCGCAGTATATTAGTTAACAGTATAAATGAAATACATGCCAAAGGTTATTTTTGATTTTTGCAATATTTGGAAATTCTAATGAAATGTGCAAAAATTGCCACTATGTGTGTGTGAGTACTGACGGGCAGCAGACCTATTGTGCAATGCACCCCGACATGCCTACTTATACTTTCATACACTCTCAGAACAAAGGTTAAAATCTTTAATCATGTTGGTTAAAATTTTAACCAACGGGACGTTACCAGGTGACCCACACAATTGGTTGGTTAAAACCGTAACCAACAGCTGCTGGTTAAACTTTAACCTGTGGTGGGTTATAATTTTTAATCATTTGTTGGTTAATATGTGTTGGTCAAAGTTTTTTGTTTGTGCTAAACTTTAAACCAGACAACATTACAATATTGGCCCAATATTGATGTTTTATTGGCCCAATATTGGCTTTCAATATTGGCGCCAACCCGTGGCCAGGACCAACTTTGGCAAAGGGCAAGCCCAGGACCAACTTTGGCAAAGGGCAAGCCCAGGACCAATTTTGGCAAAGGGCAAGCCCAGGACCAACTTTGGCAAAGGGCAAGCCCAGGACCAACTTTGGCAAAGGGCAAGCCCAGGACAGGGGACAGGACAAGGGACAGGACAAGGCACAGGGTAAGGCACAGGACAAGGCACAGGACAAGGCACAAGATCCTAGCCAAAAGGCCGAGAAGCGATAACTTATTTAGCGGCCGCAATTTTTATACCACGTCAGAATTTGTATATGAAATCAATGGTGTCATTTTCCGCCCCTGGTATATTGTGCCCATTATTGGACCAATATTGGTTGCCAACATGATGCCAATTGAAGAGCGCCAATGTAATTGGTCCAAAATTGGTTGGCAACATAATGCAAATTGAAGAGCGCCAAAGTAAACCCAATATTGGTCCAATATTGGTTTGATAATATGCAAAAAATATTTTCCCGCCATTTTAATTCTTTAGCGGGAATCTTGTTATGAACTATTGTTGGTTAAAATTATGATGCCTTAACCAACGTTGAATAAACTAAAAATGAATTATATTTTTACTCTTTAACCAACGCAGTATTAAAAGTAATTTGTAACCAACGCTTTTAATTGTTAACCAATGTAGTATACATTTTAACCAACATTCTTTTAATACATGGTTTTTAATACCTGTTCTGAGAGTGTAGTGGTATAACGGGAAAGTTGGTATAGATTAAAATTCATAGAATTGGGGAAAAACACATAATTATTTCCCGTTTGGAATAACCAATTTGAATAAAATAACATTTAGGTTATAGCTAACAATGTGTTCTTGCTGCGCATTTCAATAAATGTATTCATTTGGCTGTGTTTGAATTGGTTTAAAAATCGGTGTCATGGGGACCTTTAACTCATCCTGTATTGGTCACGGAGGGTGAACAGATCCTCTGTGCCACACAGTTATTAATCACTTCATTAACTTCACATATAATCGGAAAACAAACAAATAGCTTTTTAAATATTAATGCCAGATAGGCAACTGATTTCTAACGAGAGTCTTCACGCGAAACACACACACGCTATTTATGGGACACCCTGTAGTAACCAGAGCAACCAAAGAATAAATGATAATATAATTATGTAGATACCAACCCCAAGTGATGTGATGTATCCCAAAGTAATGGTCATTCTGCAATGTAAATGTTTCCATAATATGATTAAAACAGGAGATAGTTATAAAAGGGAAAATAATTTCGCTGTTGAATTGATTTGGAATGCATTTTAACGACGGAAACTGATAGTTTATTTGATAATACAAGTAACTAGTATTGTCATTCCCTGTTCACGAGGAATCGATAGCTGTATAATAGCTCAAGGGTATGCCTCCTTTCTTGGTCACTTTGGTGTCATGCAAGTACGTTGTAGATAGTGACTGGTTAATAAAATCACAAACACGTCTTTCGTGATCATTGGTATTTGATATGTCAGATTGTTTATCATATTGATGGTACAACCAATTGTAATGCAAAATAAATGAATAAAACATTTAAATGGAAAACACCTAAACATTATTGATCTTCTTTTAATACTTATTCAAAGATTTCAGATTTATTTGAGTTTCAATTTTGAACGCCATAGAACTGTGCAAAGAGAGGAAAAACCGTACAAAATACCGGATTAAGTAGGCATTTGTCGTTTTGTCCTGATAGTCATACCGATGATTATAAAATTCTTGTTACTGTATGCTTTGTGACCGTTGACCCTTGTTTTAATAATTTCTACCCTCCTTCCGCACACGTACGTCTTATTTGTTGTAATCAAACTTTAATATTTTAAATATTAAGGATAGCCCATTGATAATAAAACACATTTTCAAAGGATTACAGATTAATTGACTGACATTCGATAAAATTATACCTAGCTGTCACTTGAGGCTATTACTCCGCTTCAGGGTGTCAGGGAAGCACTTTGAGGAGAGTGCAATTCTCACGGTCGCGGTTGTTGAATTTGGCGTACTCACTCCCGATAACTGGAGTGAAACTCAGCATGGAGTGTGTCTGGGCAGCGAGACGAACCTTGGCGAGTTTACAGATTTGATCAATTTGCGTAGATTCAAGCGCTTTACTCCGTTAACTACTTTCGGTTGTAAACTCGCCAAGATTCAGCTTCCTGCTGTGTCTGGGGTGCTGGGAAATATGTCTTTTATAAATTGGTTTTGACCCGATACATTTAATTTTATTCGAGATAAAGCTGTAGAACATTATTATTGGTAATATTTTGAACAAAGAAGCTTTTATAACGAGCAACTTCCAAGTTTGCAATAAAGTGTGATTTTGTTTACTTCACCCATCACCGTAAAGCAATCTTACACTCCAGGGAGTAATTTGGAGCAGCCGTAATTGACTAATCAGGTGCCAGTATTCCATTCTGTGACATCATTGCGACCGTGAGAATAAATCTTTTAGACGAGATTTTCAGTAACAATTATCGATATAAAGTGAATACCATTCCTTTTTTTCGTGGCTGTAAGATTGATGAATGCGAAATATATTTGCTTGCTAGGATATCATAGCGCCACCTTTTATCTCGTTGTTATCGTGGTTGTAACATGAAGGAAAGTATTATAGCGCCACCAGATAAAGGCTATATCTCAATATCACATCATTCAGTTTGGCGACCTCCTTTGAACAAAAATGACGAAGACCGGGGCGTAAGTACCTTCAGTCGGAACGTCAGTTTTCAAAATCGTAGAAAGTTAATGAAATGAGATACGGTATAGCGCTGACTTTTGACGTTTTCAATGAAAAAGTCTAGCTATATTTTTTAAATCGAAGCGTCTTATAGCAACGGTTTACTCAAATATGTTAAAGTGGACGGACCGGTTACCTAATACTGCGCTCATCTCTTCAAATATAAAATAAAAGTTTGAATTTATTAAATTTCATGCAAGCGCCCAATAACTCAATAAATGATACCTGCAAATAGTAAATGTAACCAACCGGTCTTTATTTATATCTTGCAGATGACCATTGTTATAATCTTCTCCAGTGTACACGCATCGAAACCGGCTCTCCTGTTCTCGGTACCCCCGGCTAATCATGTAGAAGTTTACTGTGATTTTAGCACCGGGTTTCTGGTGTCCTGCATCTACAATTTCATCATTATCCTGGCGTGCTGTTTCTACGCTTTGAAGGCAAGAAAGGTCCCAAGCAATTACAACGAATCGAAGTTCATAGCAATAAGTGTGTATTCCACTCTGATTGTTTGTTTAGCTACTATTGCTGTTTATTCTACAGCGGTTGCTGTGCTTCAAAAGGTAGCTAGTCTCTGTCTAGCGCTAGTGTTTAATGCTTCACTTTCGTTGGTATGTGTCTACGTGCCAAAGCTCTACGCCATTGTATTCGTTGATGACGGTTTGGAAGTAAACGACTGGCGAACGGCTACCAACACACGTGCAAATTTGCCAACTTTGAGTTTACGCGCGAGTTCACAAGTTCATCCGATTCCATTTGAATAGCAAAATCAACAACAATGATCGGTATTTGGAACATTTTGATCGGTTTTTGTAAGCGGTTTTCCTATTTGATGATATCTTGCCAATTTTAATATGTAAATTTCTAATATGCAAATAATGCCAATATCCCAATGTGCCAATAATATGCCAATATGACAATTTGCCTATTTGCCAAAATGCCAATTTTATGCTAGGAACTATTGGACATCCGATTAGCCCTGTTGGCCAGCAACGGCATTTTATGAACGGTAATAAAAAGGATTCTAGACGATCAATCAGGAAGTCCCAGTGGGTGTCAGATAAATGTAATTATGCAATCGAGCGATATCTTGTCAGCTAGATACGGATGAAAACCATAGGCATTTATCAGAGGAAGGTAATTGAAATCCGAATGCAATTCAGGGGATTTTGAATGAATTATTTTCTCGAATCTGGCTTTTAATTAAAAAGTGTATTCGACTCGCTCGTGCAATATGCTAGTAGCACCTTGCACTTTATAAGAATGAATATGGCCTTGCAATCTTATAAATAAATCTTATTTTTCACTGTATACTTGTAGTTTGTATATTTCTACCTATAACGTCACTAGACATCACCTTGAATACACCTTGACAACAACACACCTTGAAACAAAACACACTCAAACGAGGCGCAAATCTGATGATATCTGAATGTGCATAATATACACATTTGTATTTTAGAATAAAGTAAGTTTCCCTCTTATATATGGAAAGTGCATTATACTGATCCAGTGTAATGTTCTAACGTGTACGTTTTGGTACTTTTGATAGTGATGAGTTTGACGACTCACGACGTTTTTTGCAGTCTTGGAGTTTCCAATGGATTTATCATCTGTGAATTTTGATCAGATGATATACATGTGTTTGTTTTACACTGGACCAGTATAATGTACTTTCCATATAATAGTTTCAGTTTCAGTTTCAGTTTCAGTAATATTCTAATCAACGATCCTTATGGCCTTATTTGGTCAGTCTCCATGAAAGATGAAAAACCTAACGTCTGATGTGAGATATGTTCACATTAAACAGATTTTAGTCTACGACATTTCACGCATTTTATTATGAAGTGGTCGCGATCAAGTGTACCAAAACTGGCCGATTGCAAACCAAACCTACGAATTATAAGCAATGCATATATATATATATTGAAAATAAACCCTTTTAACATTAGTTCCACGATCAAAAGAAAGCAGTATAACTAAAGATGATTCTATATTTTTACCATCTCAATAATATAATTAATGTCAAGTTTCATAGCAAAGGGAAAATAACATTCAAATAATATCCTTACCACCGTGAATGTCAAATTGGTTAAAAAAATGGTAAAACATATACTTTTTATGGTCATTAGCTCAGGTTTGTCTCACCATGTTAAATTTAGACATGTTATGAAAATAAATTTAGAATAGTACATTTATGGGGATATGTAGCCGAAGAACAGGGCTATCATTATGGTAAGGGCATTTCCATACATGGAATTTAGCACTCACGGAACATGCATATCTTACAGGGGTGTTTATAAGAAATGAGGCAGCTGATTTCTGTGTGTGCACTCAATAGGAAAAGTAGTAGATTTCACGCGCTGTATTAAAACCTCTGAAATACAATATGTTATTTTAAATATTTCTAGGAGGGTTCAAGAATTGACACTCCCCCATTATTTCGAGAATATAACTAAATTATATAAAGTGAAAAGATCACAATTTTATACCTTCGTTTGTTTTTAAATTAGATTTGAAATTTACTTAGAAATAGACATTTCACAATTGTTCACGAAATGTGTGTGTGGCAGGTTTGTGAAGCGTGACTTTTGCTATGCCTAGTAGTATCCACCTCTAACCAAGATATTTATTTGCAATCATCATTTCCCTTTACATAATACTACACATTCACACATTCTCTCCTGACCAGCCTAACAAATGAAGTACGTATACTGTTACATTGTCGCGAAAAAGAGTTTGTCCTTGCGAAATTGCGAAAATTGTCCTTGCGAAATGTATAATATGTCACATCCAAGTTTATACAACCACCGAAATACCGTGTGCACACAATGTGTACTGAGTACATACAATTGTCAATCGCTACAGATGTGTCGATATTCTGATGGAAAAGTAATTCGTACTTAAAACTCGGTTTTGCGTTTTATACTCTCGCCTTAAATACATGGAATTTGGCTAACACTGATATCAGCACCATCGTTCTTTGTGCCCAGAATAACCATTAGAGGCGTTATATCGATATTTCTCAAGGGTGGGGCTCTTTTCCTTTTAATAAAAAGTATGATTGGTTTCCAGAAACGTGTAACAATATCACATTAGTATAGTAAGTGAAAAATATTTTCCATTTTAAATTGCGAAAACGGTCAAACAGCCGGATGGAATGACGGAGAAAGCGAGAAACTCCGCTCCATCATGCTTCATTTTCTATTGTTCCATCCTGCACTTGCCAGTCATTGAGAAGCACCTAGCAGCCAGCTGGCTGAAAGCATCCCCATTTCCCATACGACGTAAGTTTCCCCGTTCCAGCGCATTCGTTTAACATGTGTGTGTCTTACTGTTCAGACGATCCTCTAAAGGAGCATTGTTTCATTAATTTCACCATCTCCCATTAAAGATTTATTAACAACGTAAGTTTTCCAGTTCCAACGTGTTCCCTGAAGGATCCCCGAATAACTTACATTTTCCTGTCTTCCGTCAAAGATCCATGATTAATGATGTACTAAGGGATGTTTAAGTTTGGTTTTTTTACAAAATATCCATAATATTAAAGATAATCATGATAATTGGCCATTATTTTTTATTCTACTCACAATAAAATAGCAAAACTTGATTAAAACAATGTTGAAATAAATGTTGAAATATCATCGCTATTTATTGAAACCAGACGATGGCTGGTATTGTAAGAACTCACCGGCAATACGAATTTTAAAAAATCCGTCGGGATTAGCCGTATAGTAGCCGCGCCGTCGTGCTTCTTGAAAAGCCGTACACTTCTCTAATATTAAATTGCAATTAATTCAAATGTTATATTTCAGAGGGAAAAAAGCATTTATATAGTATAAATTAAATTTCCAATGTTTAAACTCATAAAACAACGTCATGTGTTACCAAATTACGAGCTTTTCTGAAATTTCGAGCTAAACACGTGACTGATTTAAAATTACCCGCCATATTCAAGAACTGTTATTTACCTTAGAAAAGAAAGGACACTATAGAGTTGAGTTGGTTATTCGATGGGTATTCGCGATTACGTGTTAAACCAATACGAATTGCAAATTAATAGGCAAATCGTGACCGTTTTTTAATGTAATTGAATCGAAAAGAAAAATAGCGCAACGCTGACCATAAAATGCTGTCCGATCCGAGGATGGAATATTTTGAAACGTCGTTTTATTGCACAAAGACAAAGGAAGAACGTGTCAATAATTGGTACTGCCACTTCCAACAACTCCTAGGAAATCCACCGGTAGTGACTGATAAAGATGAAGACATCCCAAAGATTTTCGAAGAACTACCAATTAAGTGTACTGCCTTCAATAACACTGAGTATCAGAAAGCCAAGAAATCTATCAAGGAGGGGGACCTGAACTCCTGACGAGATGCAATCTTGATGATCTGTAATAAGGCCCTCCTAGAAAACAAAAACCTGACCAGTGGGCAATATTGAACCTGATACCAGTCCCAAAATCTGGTGACCTAAGTCAAGCAGGAAACTACAGAGGCATATGTCTGAACTCTATTGTGGCCAAGACATATAACAGAATGATTCTCAACAGAATAAGACCTCACCTAGATGAATTACTTCGAACTAACCAGAATGGCTTCCGCGAGGGAAAAGGCACTACCTCACACATTCTGGGGCTCAGGAGAATCATCGAAGGTATACATTCCAATAATCTCTCTGCAGTCATAACATTCATTGACTTCAAAAAGGCATTCGACACCATACATCGTGGGAAAATGAACAAGATACTCAAAGCATACGGTGTCCCACAGGTTATAACAGATGCAATTGATGAAACTTACAGAAACACAAGAGCCAAAGTCATATCACCTGATGGCGACAGGGCATCCCTGAAAGTTCCGAGAAATAAGCCCCGATTTTGGACAGCTGGCGTATCGTTCTCATAATATCATCAACAAATTGAGCAGTGTTGACACAACATTTTCAGTCAAAATCACACACAAACCTGTAAAATGTACTGACAAGATCTCTTTTTGCACCGTGGTAACAGGTATTAGTCAGGATTATATTCCAACTTTAATCAGTTGAGGGCAATGAGTACCTTTCCTGATCACTTATGATTATCATTGGGCCAAAGGATGGCAAGATTGAGAGAAAAGCCGAATGTCGTCGGCAAGGACTACAATCATTTAGTGGTGTGAAATCTTCCTTGTGCCAGCTGCTCCGTCGTTGTCCCATTCTTCTATTATATATACAATGAATGGCGCGTGTTTCCCTGCTCCAGCCCTCCTGTTAGAGATCCCTCTTTCATTATTTTCATTATCCCCGTTAAAGATTCATTACAACGTAAGTTTCCCAGTTCCAGCCCTCCTGTTGGAGATCCCTCTTTCATTAATTTAATTATCTCCCATTAAAAATTCATTAACAACGTAAGTTTCCCAGTTCCAACCTGTTCCCTGAAAGATCCCCGAGTAACGTACATTTCCTGTTCCAGTTGCTCCGCCAAAAAATCTTTGAATAGCGTACGTTTCCCTGTTCCAGCCGTTCCTTGAAATATCACCGAATAGCTTACATATCCGTTTCACGGTTATCAACGTACCTTCCAGCTGCTCCGAATTTAAGCCATTCTTCCTGTACATATAACATGACTGACGCACGTTTCCCTATTCCAGTCCTTCTGTTAGAGATCTGTTACATCTCCCTGTCAGCTGTTCCCTCAAAGATCCTTGATTAACGTACGCTTCCCTGTTCCAGCTGTTCCCTCAAACATCCTTTAATAACTTACATTTCCCTGTTACATCTCTTCCCTCAAAGATCACTGAATAACGTATGTTTCCCTTTTGTAGCCCTCCCTTGAAAGATCTGTAAAAGACGTACGTTTCCGTGTTTTAGTGCAACAACCATGTAGTTTATCACTGTCGTGGTACTAATTTTAAAAAACCCTTCACTATCGGTCCGAAATGTGCCTAAATCTCAAATTATTTGTCAAAAGGATAAGCTTATTGTCGATAGAGCAATAGGAGACGTTTAAACTAGATAAATTGTCAAAGTTATCACCATTGTGAATGTGTAGGGTAATGATCGAAGTATTTGAACCTTCATCGTGGCATTATGTTCATGCATCACATCAGATACTCTACAATACGATATTGCAGTGACAGATTACCAATACAACATTTTGATAACCAGATTTTGAAGAATGCTATTCAAATACATTTAAATGGAGACGATCATCTCAGTCGTTTAGGGTCTATGGTTGAATAGTACGATTAAATGAAATTGATGACAATTATGACACTTATCGGTTGCTGTCCATATCATATCAGTCAACGTTATCAAAAGGGTTTAATTAATAAAATGACAGATCTTCAAGAGAGCATGGTTCAAAAAGAACAGAACTCAAAACAAATTAAACGTTATTTTAGTGTATGCACTGAATCTGAAGAAATTGATTCAATAGTAGATTTTTTTTGATATGGCAACAGTTTAAGTTTCAAAATTAACTTCTTTTTATTCGTTTCGTTCAATGTGCAACATTGCACAATTGTGGGTCGTTTAAAATGATAAATAGACATTTTAGCAGCAAAAATAAGAAAGTAGATACACACCACAAAATACTGAATCGTAGATGTTCTAATTTAACAGCTATCGAGTACATTTTGACTTGAAAATCTTTAACAACATCACGTGGTTAACTTTATATATACATTGCAGACAGTGCTAAATATGATCTGAATATAACAATAGCAATAGCAATCTACTTTGATCTAAGATATTCCAAATGCTGTAGATTGATTCTCGATTCCCGAAATATCATATAAATGGAGAAATATCTGAACCACTTGACAATTTTTTTAAATATGGGACCAGTAGGTTTCCCCGCCATTACAATTGCGTCAGTGATTTCACACCTATGCCACTGGACAGACGATTTGAACTCAGTCCATGAAACCAAACGCATTCAATCAATCAAGGAAGCCAGCACTGTGTTCGTGGACACACTTCTTCTGTTAACACAAAATTGAATTTAAAAATGTTGACCTCTCGAATAATAATATTGGAGCCCATAAATGTTTTATTTGTCATAGTAAAGATGTTGACTATTTAACTAGAGTTCCGTTCTTTTTAAGTCACAACAATGCCCACATGCCCACACGTATCATGTTCACTAGTTAACCTTTGAAGTGATCAATTACTCACCATGGAAATCATCGAGTTAAATATATTAAAGTGAGTTGCGTGATGGCTATAAATATCTCGTCTGTATTCAGTGAAGACACACTTTGAGGGTACTCTTCACCTAAAAAATCGGAATGAGTGTTAAACGGGCGCTGATTGTGACTATGCTTTAATAGCGTTCATCTGATTGATTTCCATTCAAAGAAAGGTTTAAAAAATGATATTTGGCCAGTTAACATTATATATTATTTTATATTATATATAAAATAATATCAAGCAGTTTACCAACCTACGGTGTTTTACAAAACACAATATAACAACAAATATTAACAAACACCGGAGAACGTCCCAACGAAAAGTAAGCAATACATTCCCCGCCGGTGAATGTCCTTGCTTATTTTTCGTTGGGACGTTCTCTGGTGTTTGTTAATATTTCTTGCTATATTGTCTATTGTAAAACACTGTAGGTTGGTAAACTGCTTTGTATTTTTATATAATATAATCATTTAACATTAATTTTGATTTATCGTAGCACTGGCCTTCGAAAAATTAAGGGAGGGCAGTTTTGATTTTTATATGCAAAATGTATATTGCCAACATCTTTCGGCAGCAATGTGACTGCAGTGGATTAATTCACATTTAGACCTAACAACCGCGAATATTTCGGTATTAGATACTCAATAATTTTTAAATAAAAAAAAATTAAAAATAAAAAGAGTTTATCTTATCCCAGAAAATAAGGAGGGATGGCTACGAGAAACAATTTTTTTAAGTGGGCTTGGTTAATCTTAAAAATCATGTTAAAGTTACGGTTTCTTCCAAATGGTAAATATCAGACAATTTTGTGAAACATTATAATTATATCAAAATGTCTGTACTTCCGCAATAATGTAGACAAAAACGTATATCGACCTATCGATTTTTGGCGGGAAGTATATTTAAAGTTTTAAGCGATGCCTACAGTCGGTATGATATACAGCGCGTTGCTTGCTCATAGTCTGCCTATCATTCGCCGTCTCAAAATTTATGTTAGTTATTTTTACGGACATTTTGGGTTAGATAATTTGCACAGGCAGGATTTTGATTTGATTTTGCTAACATTGTTCTTTTCTTTTTCAACGTGAAAATGTCCAAGAATATTAAATTATAGTTACTGTCCACTGTATATACAATCAAACACTTGCCTTCATCGAGAGCCAATCAAAATTACCGGTGACTACGTTCAAAAGGGTTTTCCCCTGCCGTATGCCTTATGTACAATGTTGTTCTATTATTTAGTATCATATAGAATACGTTTCAGCTTTTAAACAAATCAAAGAGAGTTGACTTTACACAACCGGAATTCATCGCACTATGAGCAACTATAAAATTATCTTTTTGTTGCAGATGTTATAGGCATGCTTTGTTCTCCCTTTATTCTTTTGCAAAGGGAAAGACACTCGGTGATGTTCCGTCGATCAACTGTCATCTCAATCCACTTCAGATACGACGCCCGTACTTTACACAGTGGATTGCCCGATGCTTTACCTACCAAGGCTAAGTATTATTTCATATTTTATTTGCAACGGTCATAGAACGTATGGATACGATAATGCTGATACGTCGCATAATGTATACAATTGGGTGGACTCGAACCTGAAAGGTTTTTTTCTGCAAGATAACGCCGTAAAAGAAACCGATGGATGGAAATGCTATTCGACAAGAATAGAAATAAAGGTCAAGGAATTGTGTAAATGGGTGCAGCATTATAGAAGTATCTACCAGTTGTATTTTACATGGTGAATATCGACTCTTACGTTGATTGTTCATGGTGTTGCGGAAAAATGGAACTCAAACCTGTTGAATAGATGATTTCTTCTATATTGGATTGCAGTAAGTGTTTCGTTTACATATCGATGTGAACAATGTTTTTAAATGTCAAAATAAATTAACTTGAAGAATTAAACGCGTCTAGATGATTAAAATACTAAAATCACTCGATTTTCGTTTGTTCTTACAACTAAACGTAAAGGTTGAAACATTTCCCATGGGGACCAGATCTAATCGTTCTAATCATTTATTCTTTACTTAGCTATTATACTGCGTGGAAAAACCTCCATGACTTATACTGTTATATCTTCACGCTATAATTGTCTCGACCAATTGCAGACTTATATAAAACTTTTTAACGGCATACTGTTTGCTTATAAATGTAGTCTTTGGTACAATAGAAAAATCTGGTCTTCTAAAAATCATGGCAGATATCGTAATCTATATGACATTGTCTCTACTAGTGAGCGTTTTTGTGATCGGCATACCGGGAAATCTTACAATCATTCGTGTTTATATGGGGCACAAACGTAAAACCAGCACGGAAGTACTTGTGATCAGTTTGGCCATATCGGATGGCGTTTTCTGCTTGACCATCCCATTGTACTACTTTAACTTGTTAGCACCATGTGATGCTGGGACGAATGCGTCGTGTAAGATTGGAACTTCAATATACCTCATTACCATCTACTATTCGATTTTACTCACAGGGGCTATTGCGTTGGATAGATACTACGCCGTGTGCAAACCTCTTTCACGAAAAATTACACCAAGAAAGGCTCTTGTTATAGCTGTAATTTGTTTTGTGATATCATTATTTATTGGTGGTACGCTCGGTTACGATTCATCCATAGTGGAAGAGCGCACTCCTGCTGGTAGTAATGCTACCAATGAAACAATAGTATGTAGAATGTGTGTGGCAGCCAAAGGCATCGGTGAAAGAGAAAGTTACCTAGGATTATTAGTAGCCGCAGTCTATGCCGCCGTGATATTTGTCTTCGTGGCAGTGGCCGTGTTGTATGCTTTAGTTTACAGATCGGTACGGCGACAAGCTAAAGTGAGAGCTGCGATGGGTTTTCAGGAGACACGAGTTAGAAATGAACAAAATATTTCAACAAGCATCAACTCTTTCAGTATTCACACGGATACGTCAACCAATGGCGGCGGAGACGGTGATTTCTCATCCAGCAGTGGTCAACAACGAAATGCTGATTCCGGCGCAGCGGCTCAAAGGAAGCTCAATTCTAGTCAAATTATGCAGCAGAAAATTACTAGAATGTTGGTGCTGATGACCATTATCATATGGGGTACTTGGACCCCATCCGTCATACTAATTTTCTTTAACAGATGGGACCCCGAGTATGTTACAAGATTAGACCCAGGAGGTCAGGCTTTGGTGAAATTTTGTAATTTCTTATATTTGATCAATTATGGAGCCAATATTATTGTGTATTTGACAACAAACGATAGGTTTCGACAAGAGACTGTCCAGATATTACGTAACAAATGCAGGCGACTACCGAAAGTGTATAGATAATTAATTTAATATCTAAATATAATATTCCCATTTGGTAATTCATTAGAGTTTTTTGTAAATGTAATAAGGTTATTTTATCATGTATTAAAGCTAGCTAGGATGTGACGACCAACGGTATTTATTTCTATAGACACCAAATAAGGTTTGTATTTTTCAAGTTATTTAATTTTTTTCTTTATGTTCCCCCTTAGAGATATGTGACAATACGCCCCAGAGGCCAGAGGTGATGGTCAAATATACCCATTTCAATAAATACTGAAATCACAAAACAAGAATATTATTGAACTGGGAAACTCACGTGAAAATCACCTTTACAGTAATGTATTACATGTCTATGTCGCTTACGACATAGGTAGTATAAAATAATAAAAAATTGAGCATTCCTTTGTTTCCTATTGTTTATTGTAATGTTCTTTAGATGATAGTCGATCGACTTTACGATGGTCACATATACCCATGCAATTGTAGAAGTAAGACAAAACCCTTATCTTGTCAATCACATAGTATTGTCGAATCATAATGACATTAAAGATACACAACAACATGTTTTTTTCTTTAAAAGCGTAGTATGTCAAACTGCTAATATAACGCGTTGTATAACGTTGAATTCTGCCTTTCATTCATTCGTTAACATAAAAGTATTTCAAATGAACTTTCAGCTAGTAAGCATTGGAAAGGTTAAAATATATGAAAATTAAGTAAAGGTCAACATTAATTGATCTATCTAATCAATCTAATTTTCAAATGGCAAAAAAATAAACATAAAACGTAAATTATCTTAAGAAATCCAAACATTTCTAAATAATGAATCCCAAAAGTGCGAACAAGAGAAGATATCGGTAGCTTCCCACAAATCATTGTGTCCTGTCGCAACTTTGGTATCAAATTGTGCCGAAAAGATTCATCCAACTGTCTATCTAGTCTATTTGGTCAAAAAATAATCGAAAGTTACTCTAAAGGACATAAACAAAGTGTATGACTTTCTTTTGTTGAGCACTTTATATACAATTCACGGCGGGCAATTCAAAAGTGATTTTCACACGCGGGTTCTCTCACAGATGCGGTTTGGAAATAGGAACATTCCTATATTTCCTTATATATTTTATGTTTTGAGCTTTTAAAAGTTAAATTTCTCTCTATAACATGAATCGATAGTGAACAAAATAACACTAATGAATAGTGCAAAACAAGAACTTGCCAAAATTTCTCTCTATAACATGAATCGATAGTGAACAAATTAACACTAATGAATAGTGCAAAACCAGAACTTGCCAACAGTGTATTTTTTACTATCAATTCATGTTTACCAAGTTTATAATCCGGACCACAAAGGAAAACCATTTACAAAAGTAATTGAAGTGCAAGTTTGTTCCGACAAGGTAATGCGACCGGCCACAATGGTTTCTGGGAAGCTTTCGATGTCTTCTCTCAGTACGAATGGTCAACAACAGCATTCTAAAATTATTGTATATGTATTATTGGTAAATAAAACTGAAACTTCTAGTCTGAGAGTATTTTAAAAAAAACACGACATGTTGTTAAGATTCCAAAAGAAAAAAGGCACGCGGCAAAACGAGAAAAAACCCCGTTTTCTTATACCAAAATCCTCCAATTCATTTATAATGTATCTCACTTAATGTTACCAAGACTTTAGAACATGATGTTTGATGCGAGGTAGAGGCTGAAAAACATTATCCTGCTGAAGAAATGCCAATCCATCTAAGTTTCAATAAATATAGCAAAAAATAAATAAACATCGCTCCAGTCAATTATCCAAAAACTGCTGCTAATTAAATGAACATCTCGTTTATAATTTAATTTCAATTTAAGGTTTAATAAACATATCATTATCGCAGCAAAATGCTGAATTACAACAATATTTACAATATGTAATATATAGAACAATAGAAACAATATATATACATGTACATAGATATAACTAAGCATACATAACACAACAACCACTACTCGAAACAGAACTAGCGTTGAATCCTTTAAAATGACCTTTTGCACTGTTTTCTATTTATATACTTTTTTCTATTTTGCTATTTTTAGAAAAGCATTTATAATAATGAATGCAATGAACAGTAAATAATTGTCTATAACAGCATTCTAGAGGGGTTTTCCAAGATTTTGTATTAATGTCTATATGCAGTAATGGAACTACCCACATGACTGTAACCCGGGGTTGACGATCATGTGTGTCGCAGCTCTATTAATAATATTGTGTGTACTGATCATAACAGTAAGTATCGCTTTCTTCCGTAATAATAAGAGGGATTAACATCATGTCTTGGCCAGTTCACCCCTCGCTAGTCTATTGGTTGATATATATGCCTTACAATGCAGAGGTACATGGTTCGATTACCCTTAGGACCACTTTTTCGAGTGATTTATTTCCTTTTGTGAAAGTTAGGTTTATAAATATTATAAGTCTACAAAGTGTGTAGTTCCTAGTCCTCCGGGGGTCGGTCTACCCAGGGTGGAAAGTCATGTGGGTATTTCCATCGCTGCATATATATATGACATGTGACCATAATTCATAAAAACATACGCGCAACCAAAAGGAAACATACCAGTGGCTATAGTATAAACAAAACGTGTAAGATAATAGTGTAAGGTCACACACGTATAACGTGTAAGGTTAGACGTCTAAGATAACACATTACATGTCGAAGATGAGCAAATACAGCACTTACAAACATCGCTATCAGATTTCGCCAACATAAATTATGTAAATGAGGCAACTGGCGGCGCTATTCACCTCATTATGTGACGTCATTCGCGTCATGCTTGTTTTCAAGAAATTCCGAAAACCAATAGTTCGATATATAGGGGCTTCCCTCCTTTCCAAGCTTTTCATTGGATTAAAATAGTCAGTTGACCCAATATATGATCAATTATCAATTATACTATTTTCAATGCATCAAACGAAGTGCGTGCAAAAACGATAGCTTTCAACGTTTGAAAAATCGCTTTTACGCCCCAGTATTACCCCAATTGTGATCATTTTGCTGCGATTTTGAGTAAAGTTTTGTTTTCATGGTATGGTGCATCATCACGATCGCGTATGATGAATTCGGTGCCCGTGTCGTCCATCAATTTTGTTAAATAGAATTGATAATTAGATGAAATAATCACGATTGTCTTGTGTCAAATCAGATTAATTGTAAATTGAAAGAGTAACATCAAAGGGGTCTTATAGTCCAACTTTTAACTTGATTTTACTTTTTTTACCGGGGAAAATTTTCCGATGCGATGCTAATTAATAATTCATATATTTGACCCAAGCAGTTGACCTTTCATAAAATTCATTCTGCACATGCTTAGAACCCGATCGAATTCTGACATTGGTTGAGTTGGCCATGTTTGTAAGTGTACAGTTAACAAATATGGTTTATTCCGTAAATAGCATAAGCTTGTAAGATATCCAATACAGGCCACTCATAGAAACAAACCTTTTTTTAACACGTGCCTATTTGATTGAAACAGGCCTTGACACTAGAAATCAAACAGTAATTGACATTGATTGATTATCCCCTTTCGCTCTAAATATTCAATTGAATTAACTTGAATTAACACTTTAATGAAATCAAATAGATCGTGTTCTGGGTCTCTTACACTGATTCCGTAATATATCGACGTTAAGTTGTAATATCTATTGTAGGTCGTTTGTTTTCAAGACGACAAAAAAACCCACTTGTTTTATTGGTGGGTGGAATGACCTTAAAGGAATGGGCGCCGATTCAAAATGTTAAAGTAATACAGAATTGAAGGCCTTAACAAATCGATACTGGTTAAATATCTAATCTTAAGAATTAGTTTGGGTCCCGTAAAAATAAAAAATAAAATTCTCCCGTCTCCTAAAGGAAAAGTCTCGTGATAGCTAACACAGATTTTAAATTAAATTTGGCACCGGTGAAACTCTTAATCTAATTCTTATCGATTCTCAGGTGAACAGTTTCCAATTTTCGAACGAACCGTAATTAATTATTGTACACAATGCAAGTCAGATGTGAGATCACGTTTTGCGCACAAATTAAAATGGTCTCGCCATATATCTTTGAATCTCGAACGACCGACAGTTGTTTGTGACGTGTGGTGACCTGGCTAACGATTCCCCAGACGTTACTTGAAATATCAGATAAAACTCACCATCATTTCATCAGTGGCCTCCGAATTATTTCGCCGAAAATCCATTGAATAGTTAGTTACCTCTCGTCAAATTGTTGCTTTGGAAGATTACCTCTGCTCAAATGTAGTAATTCAGAAAAAATATCCATCTTTGACATCTCAATTCTTTTGCTACTTGCATCTGTTTCACTTCCAGCATGACGATAGCTGAAGAGGGCTGACCGCTATTTAGTGTGTATCTTATCATTGCTGTATTCGGTATTCCTGCACTGGGAATGCACTCATTTTGTGCGTTTATGCGACTAAGAAATCTCGCACAAGTACAGATGTCCTGAACATGTTGTTGGCTTTGTCGGATTTCATATACATTTATTGTGCGACGCTACCGACGATGTATTTCTATATATATTCTTTCGACTTGTCCGCAGCAGTCTGTCGCATTCGGCAGATTTGAGATCTTTTTCGCATATCTTTCTTTGCTCGTCAATATTTCTCACTGAAGCTATTGCTTTGGATCGCTACTTTGCGGTATGTTTTCCTTTGAAGAAGATCAATAATCCACATCGAGCCAGGGTGATAGAATTGTTATGCTTGTTACTAGCCGGACTCATATCAGTTTTTCCTACTGTTTCGACAAGTGTCATAGCTTATAACCACACATCTACCGTCCCGCGATATGAAAATTCAACCGTTTCCCATATGCCCAGCTATTATCCTTGTACAACCTGTTATATGAAAAGAGGTCAAGAGATAAAGGTTCTCATCTTCATTATCGTTGCAGTTTTGTTCAATCCAATGGGCTGCTTGTATTTTCTTGTATACAAGGCAATACGCCGTCAAATGAGGGTACGGAATGAAATGGGAATTTACACTCTTTCACTTTCTACAGCCAAGCCGGCAGTTTCTTCGCAACATGTCGCAAAAGGAGAGTCCTTCAACACTGAAAGTTCAATTGCTATCAAATAAACCAATTCAAGATCGACTTGCCATGGCAGCCCTTAGCAGCACCTGGATTGCCAAAAGAAAGCAATCGCTCAACAGATGATCGTGTCAATAATAACAAAGACATTGAATCTGGATTTTCAAAATCTATAAATTCAAGGAACACGAGGCAGAAAGAAGAGCCAGATATGTGCTCTAATTCTTATGGTAAAGGACCAACCCGCGACAGAAATAGCGTTCAACGCATAACAACGCGCATGTTATTCGTGATAACCTTTGTCACATTTGCAACATGGACTCCAACTTTCGCAATATTGGTTACTGCTCAAATAAACACTAACATTTTCGAAGGTATGGGTACAGCTGAATGGGCACTGATAGACATCACGCAATCCTTGTACGACATTTATTTGGCTGCTAATCGGAAATTCAGGGATCAATGTGTGGACGTATTTAATCGGATACAACGTCGACTTAATAGGTGAACCGTGAATTGTGTCAGCTAGGCTTATTTACAACCATCATTAAACGCTTATAATACTTCTAAGTTGGGATATCGATAAATTCCTTACCTATAAACAACGCGTCCTCAGTATCATCTTAATGTGACATCATGTCGGCTACACGTGCGCTCGTTTCCGTAGCGAACTAATACTTGGTTTATTGATCAGAGACGGGGAATCCCTTGATATCACGATATCCATGTATGTTGTATGCAGATAATGTAAAGTTTTAGGGGTCAATGCGTGGACGTATTTGTAAAGATACATCGACGACTTCAGGTAAAACGTGAAACATACCAGCTAACATGGTTTGATTATGTTCAAGCATCACTATAGTTTAATCAGTTTCAAATTGGCGAGAAATAGGGGAGGATGGGGCAACTGGTCCAGTTAAGCATATTTCAGGATATAAAAGATTAAAGCGCGTGAAAACATTTATCGAATTGCTATGAAAATATCACCAATGTAACTGTTTACATATAACATATAATCAATGTTAAAAAATATTTAAAGGAAAGGTCAATTATCACTAACTGAACATTTTACTTGGCGTGGACCAGTTACCCCATCATTGGGGGAACTGGTTCAATATGTTTCAACGGTTAGAATACACAGAAATCAATTAATGGCAACACGGAAACCAGATAGAATTTATTTTACAAACGCATTTACATATTATTTAACGTGTAAAAACGATACATGTCTCATGAAACCAATATTTTATACAGTTTTCGTGGGTAACGTGTAAATAGCAGCACTTTTAATCCAAAGTTACCTGGTGCAGCTGAGACAGCCCTTCACAAATTACAACATTGTATCTCTGACATAAAAACCTGGATGAATAAAAACAAACTCAAACTTAACAATGACAAAACTGAATTCTTTATAGCAGGAACGTATCAAAGCCTTAACAAGCTCCCCAAACTTCAGTTGTCAATCGGTGAGAGCGTCATTGAACCAACAAGCAATATCAGAAACTTAGGGATAATTTTCGACTCAAACATGACGATGGGCAAACAAATAAACAGTCTAATATCATCTGGTAACTACCAGCTTCGTAATATCCGCCGTATATGCAAATATCTTGACCAGGACACACGGCACCTTGTAGTTCGTGCACTTTTCCTTTCCCGTCTCGATTATGGCAATGCCCTTTTATACGGTTCAAACTCGAAAGATCTTAATCGACTTCAGTCTCTCCAACATCGTGCCGTAAAACTTGTCTTCTCGGCATCAAGACTTGACAGTCCATTACCTCTAATGCAGACTCTGCATTGGCTACCAGTCACAAAACGCATTAAGTTCAAAATTTGTCTTTACGTTTACAAATGTTTAAATGACTGTGGTCCTAAATATCTTTGTAACTTACTTTCTCACAATTCAATCCCTTCAATAGGCCCGGTGACTAGATCTGCAATGGACAGGACTCTACTCTCAATACCTTCCAGTAGGAAACGTATAGGTGAAAGAGCCTTTTCCGTTGCAGGTCCGTCACTATGGAACTCACTTCCACACCATATTAGAGATGCCGGTTCTACTGCAATCTTTAAGAAACTCTTAAAATCATATCTGTATTGATTGTATTGGTATTTTGTTATATTCATATTCTCATTCATTGCTATAATTTTGTTTTGTTGCGCCTTGATCATGTATTTGGATATTGCGCCTTATAAGAAATGTTATGTATGTATGTATGTATGTAATACTAATGGTGTATAATTAGTAATACTAATGGTTTCTCTCAGTGCTGCTTTTGTGTATTTTATCATGTAATATGTATGTGTAATTCTTATTTTACAGCTGGTTTTAGTTCAACATATTTTTATCTAATGTATACATATTGTACAGCGCATTGGTCTTTTGGAAATGCGCTATATAAATCCTTATAATAATAATAATATAAAGCAAGCGACGTTTTCGACTGCACATTTTTTAGATAAAACGGTATGAACCTACATGTAGTTAAATGGTTACAGGGTTGTGATGTTCAAATACCCCATACATTTGTCTATATCCTTAATGATTTTAATTACTTCATATAATCATCATTCAGTACTTAAGAGTGTTCAATAGTGTCCTTCTCACTAATCCAGTTACATTCGAGATTACCACTGGAAGAACTTGGTGAGAAGGTAACACCTAGGATCTGTATAGTGTTGTTTGGAGCTAGTTTTCATTTGACATCACTAACACAATAATCGTTATTTTTCAAAGATCCGATCCATAACGTACCACTATTATATTTACTTATTGCAAGCCCTGATAATTTTAGTGATTTTATCAAAGATAGACGTCACGTTCATAAGACAATTGGGTGCTTTAACAAAAAATGGTTGTATCGTCGGCAAAGGTAGAAATACGGACTTATATGTCTATTATAGTTGTCAAGTGGCAGGGCAATGCCATGTATTTGGTTTGACTGACGAATTTTACAAGCAAGCAGTTTTATCCCAAGGACGAACATCAAACTTGCAATCGGACAACATTTCATTATCTCCCGTTAAAGATTCATTAACAACTTAAGTTTCCCAGTTCCAACCTGTTTCTTGAAAGATCCCCGAATAACGTATATTTCCTGTTCCAGTTGCTCCGCCAAAATTCTTTGAATAGCGTACGTTTCCCTGTTCTAGCTGTTCCTTGAAATATCACCAACTAACTTACATTTCCCGTTTCCATTCTCCAGCTACTCCGAATTCGTTCCATTCTTCCTGTACATATAACAAGACTGACGCACGTTTTCCTATTCCAGTCCCCCTTAGAGATCCATGAATAACGTATTTTAGCCTGTTCCAGCTGCTTAGTCAAAGATACCTGTATAGTGTGCTTCCTTGTTTTCCAGCTTTTCCCTCAAAGATTCTTGAATAACTTACATTTCCCTGACTTACATCTCCCTATCAGCTCTTCCCTCAGAGATCCTTGATTAACGTACGCTTCCTTGTTCCCGCTGTTCCCTCAAACATCCCTGAATAACTAACATTTCCCTGTTACAGCTCTTTCTTAACCCTAACCCCCTGAGTGCTAAAAAATGCTAATCCAAGTCCCTCTCCAAACGCATGCGCCGTCGGTTTTCGATGACGTAGTCAACCGAGCCTATATAATGAGCGCGGTATACTGCGCGAATGTGTAGCTGAGGGCCGTGGCTTAGTGGTTGGAAGGTGGGGCTTGAGAACGGAGGGTCCCCGGATCGAATCCCGGCAGGTTCCCGGAGATTTAGTTGGTGTTTTTCCTCGAAAATTGTGATTCCGGTCAAAAATCCTAAACCAGGGTTAGGGTTAAAGATAACTGTGAATAACGTACGTTTCCCTTTGGTTGCCCTCCCTTGAAAGATATGTAAAAGACGAACGTTTATCTGTTACAGCTCGGGGCTGTGCTACAACCATGTGTTTTATCACTACCGTGGTACTATTTTAAAAACACCCTGCACTATCGGTCCAAAATTATTTGTCTGAAAAGATAAGGTTATGTTCGATGGGAGACGTTTAAATTATTTCATATAAATTGTTAAAGTTATCACCATTGTAAGGTAATGATCGAAATTTTTGAACCTTCATCAGGGCATTAATTTCTTGCATCACATCAGCTACTACAATTATACGTTATTGCAGTGACAGATTACCAATACAACATTTTGATAACCGGCTTTTGAGGAATGCTATATTCATATACGTTTAAATGGAGACAATAATCTCAGTTGAATCAAATTGATGCCAATTATGACACTTATCGGTTGCTTTCCATATCAAATCAGTCAACGTTATCAAAAGGGTTTAATGCATAAAACGACAGATCTTCAAGAGAGCGTGGTTCAAAAAGAATAGAACTCAAAACAAATTCAATGTTATTTGTATTTAGTGTATGCACTGAGTCTAAGGTTTTAATAAGCTGATACGGCGCAGCTGGGAATTTAATATATGCTCTAGCGTAAAAGTTATTTTCCTCTTGACTTTTACGATCACGCATGATTAATACCTTGCCCCACAAAGCGTACAACTAGCCGAGGAAATTGATTCAATAATATATATGGATGGGTCGACCGAATTATGTTCTTTTTATCCGTTTGGTTAAATGTGCAGCATTTTACAATTGTGGGTCGTTTAAAATGATGAATAGACATGTTAGCAGCAAAATTCAGAAAGTAGATACACATCACAAATATACCTAATCGTAGAAGCAGATATCGTATACATTTTGACATGGAAACCTTTAACATCATCACGTGATTAACTTTATATATACATAGTAGACATTGCTAAATATGATCTGAAACAATAGTAATAGCAATCTACTTTGATCTTAGATATTCCAATCGCTGAAGATTGATTCTCAATTCCCGAAATATCATGTAAATGGAGAAAATATCTTAGCAAGTTGACAACACTAAATTGGGACTACCAGTAGGTTTCCCCACCATTACAATTGGGCAAGTGATTTCACGCCTATGTCACTGGACAGATGATTTGAACTCAGTTCATGAAACCAAACGCATTCAATCAAAGTGTTCGTGGACACACAACTTCTTCTGTTAACACAAAATCGAATTAAAAAAATAATTTAGACCTCGTGAATAATAATATTGGAGCCATAATATTTGATTTGACATACTAAAGATATTGAATATTCAACTAGAGTTCCGTTCTTTTTGAGTCATAACAATGCCCACACATATCATGTTCACTAGTTAACCTTTTGAAGTGATCAATTACTCACCATAGAAACCACCGAGTTCATTATATTCAATTGAGTTGAGTGATGGCTATAAATATCTCGTCTACGAGGGGGTATCAAAAAGTTCTTGACTTCACCCAGAAGTGAAGGAGCTATATCGATGAAATTTCGTCAGTGTAATCACTGGTCCTTAAAAACATTATGGTGCACAAATGGTCTCATAAGTATGTTTACTTTTTATACAGGTGGCGTTAGATGCCAAGGCCATGTAAATCAATGACGTCTTCCAACGGTGATGTGTACATGGTTATGGTTATGTGTACATGGTATAATGGTCCAATAACTGATTTTTGTAGGATGCCTTCCAGAAGAATATTAGGCTCAGATTTTTTTTTAAATTTTGTCATTTGTCACTCGTAGGTCTCAATTAATCTCTGTAAATGACAAAAAATTTAAACCTCATACTCCTCTTGAAGGCTATCCACAAGGATCCGTTTTTGGACCATTATCATAATTGCACCATAATGTTTTTAAGGACCAGTGATTACACTGACGAAATTTCATCGATATAGCTCCTTCACTTCTGGGTGAAGTCAAGAACTTTTTGATACCCCCTCGTATATTCAGTGAAGACACTTTGAGGTTACTCTACACATAAAATTCGGAATGAGTGTTAAATAGTTAAACACATGCTGATTGTGCGTATGCTTCAATAGCGTTCATCAGATTGATTTCCATTCAGGTTTAAAATTTAAAAAAATTGGCGCTTTAACATTAATTTTAATTTATCGTATCACTGGCCTTCGAAAGGAGTCCAGTTTTGATTTTTATATGCAAAATGTAAATTGTCATCATCTTTCGGCAGAAAAGTGACTGCAGTGGATTAGTACACAATTAGGCCTATCAACCACTAAGATTCTAGTAGTAGATGACAGTTTATCTCATCCCAGAAAACACGGAGGGATGGCTACGAGAAACTTTTTTTTAACTGGCCTTAGTTAATCTTAAAAATCATTTTTAAAGTAACTGTTCCTTCCAAATGGTAAATTTCGGACAATTTTGTGAAACATTGAACACATTATAATATTACAGTGGTTTTTAACTTACAACGCAATAATGTAGACAAAAATCAGGTATATTAATCTATCGATTTTTGTCGGGAAGTATAGTCAAAGATTAAAGTGATGCCTACAGTCGGTGCGATATAGAGCTGTTGCTTTCTCCTATCTTGCCTATCGTTCGCCGTCTTCAAAATTTAAATAGAAATATACTTCATATATTACGAGGGTCATTCAATAAGTTCTACCTCCTAACTCATAACATCGCTAATATGAATGTCAGCCTAATGACATTTGTCACGATTATAGCTCTGAATCATAGCTTCACATTTATTGTAAATGATAATTCATACCTGTTTTACTTTTGTTATGATGCGATCAAAGCCAGAGAGAGATTTTGGACACGGAAAATTACCCTAAAGAAAAATACATGTTTTTTTCGTTTTCTCTCCGTATTGCATGATTAAATATAACAGCCCGATTTAAATACTGAAAATAGAAAACAATGGATGTTTTCTGAATATAATTCTGTATTATCATGTATAAATCAGATCGTAGGCAATATTAACCTCTGTAGACTTAACAATAGTATAATATCAACTCGAATGTAGTGCTCCGTCTTTAGCAAACTGGAATACTGCTATTCAGTCAAATTCGTTGTTACAAGTCAAACCACAGTCATGACAGTGATGCCTCGAATGTTAAATCTTAACATGACAGTAACTTTATGATTTTTCCTTATATACAACCTTAAGAATAGTCAATCAGGTAGTCAGTAAAAGAAAATTTTCTCTTTGAGACACTTGAAATCTATCCATTTAGTCCCGTATAACATTACATTCCAGTTGCCTGTAAGGTTTGAGCCCAAGTTTGATCCATCCAACACCATTTACCGCCTGCTGGGGGACCTTGAGTGTGGCAGCGGTGGAACTAGAAACAAGCCTGAGGGGCTGCAGTATTGCCACATGACTATTTCCACACGTGGTGATTTTCCGCAGATTTGGGCTAGTTTTGAAACTAAAATCTGCTCTTTGGATAATATAATGTGATTTTTTTTCAAAATTTGAACATTTGTTTTTATAAAATATGATATAGCACTAGTTTTTTTATGACAAATTGAAATTAAAAGTTGGAATTTGTTATCACAAGAACATTTTCAAAAGTAGTATATATGGCTTCTTTCTAGTTACACCAACACCAAAGAGCCTTGAGCTATGCTTAGGATAGCGGTGGAAATGGTAGCACGCATGCTGGCAAGACACAGTTGGTGTAAAATAAATCGGATAAATGGTGTAGGAGGGGATAATTTATTACCCTGGATATGTCATCAAAGACGTGGTCAAGAAAGTTGGATTTTATACAGGGCACGGAACCGTAATGATGAAGATCCCTTAGTTCTAATGAAAAGCAAATATGACTTTTGCAGCTCGGTTCTCTTAGGGTAGGGTTAAAATAAATGGCTGTCCTGGTCTTGTTCTGGCTAATTAGAGGGCATTTTCCCCCAACAAATCAGTCACTTTTATTGTCTATAGTCTATTCGAGAGATATTTGTAATTTAGTACGGTTTTAATTAACCGATAGGGACGTTTTGTATATTAGAATTGATCAAATAAATAGCAATTATGAGACATTTGTCTGTCTTTTATCCGTTTCCGTCGCACTAAATGGATGTTTGGTTTTCACTGCATTTCTGGAAAAGTACAACCACTACTCAGACCAATTTACTATGAATTTGTAGCCGGGATACTATGCTAAAATTGTGTAATATTTCATAAGTCTGGCTTATATAATAGCAAAGTTATGAGGTAGGAGGTAGAACTTATTGAATGACCCTCGTATATTTAATGTCAGTTATTTTTACTGATATTTTTGGTTCTGCTCAGGCAGGATTCTGATTTGATTTTGCTATCATTGTTCTCGGCGTTTCAATGTGAAAATTTTCAAGAATATTAGATTATGGTTGCCGTTCACTGTATACACAAGCAAACACTTGCCGTCATCGAGAGCAAATCAAAATTACCGGTGAATACGTTTAAGGGTTTCCCCCTATCGTATGCTTATGTAAAATGTTCTTCTTTTATATTTAGTTTCATAAAGCACATGTTTCAGCTTTTAAACAAATCAAATATACTGTTGACTTTACACAACAGGAGTTCATCGCTCTATGAGCAACTATGAAATTGTCTTTTCTGTGCGGATACTATAGACATGCGTTGAGGAAGGGGAAGGACACTCGGGGTGAAGTTTTGTCGATCAACTGTCATCTCAATTCACTTCAGATACGACGCCAATACTTTACACAGTGGATTGTCCGGTTCTTATTCCTACCAAGGCTTAAGTATATATATTATTTCATATTTTAATTGCAACAGCCATAGAGCGTATGGATAAAACAATGCTGATACGTCGCATAACGTATTTATTACAATTGGGTGGACTCGAACCGAAAAGGATTTTTTTTCTGCAAGATAACGTCGTAAAAGAAACCGATGGTTGGAACTGCTATTCGACAAGAATACAAATAAAGGTCAATGGAATTTTGTAAATGGGTTCAGCATTGTAGAAGTATCTACCCGTTGTATTTTACATAGTGAATGTATATATAAAGGTTACATTGATTGTTTATGGGGTTGCGGAAAAGTGGAACTCAAACCTGTTGAATATGATGATTGCTTCTATATTGGATCGTTGACATATCGATGTGAACAATGTTGTTCAAATGTAAAAATAAATTCACTTGAAGAATCGAACGCGTCCAGATGATTAAAAAACTAAAATCACTCGATTTTCGTTTGTTCTTACAACTTAACGTGGAGGTTGAAACATCTCCCATGGGGAACAGATCTGCTAATCGTTTATCCTTTACTTAGCTATTATACTGCTGAAAAAAACTACATGACTTAATGTAACATCTTTAATCTATTTCGGTCTCGACCAATTGAAGACTTATATAACACTTTTTAACTTGTGCAGTGCACGGCATACTTTTCGCTTAGACATTTACTCTGTGGTACAATAGAAAAATCTGGACTTCTTATAAAATAATGGCAGATATCGTAATCTATATGACATTGTCTCTACTATTGAGCGTTTTCGTGATCGGCATACCGGGCAATCTCACAATCATTCGTGTCTATATGGGGCACAAACGTAAAACCAGCACGGAAGTACTTGTGATCAGTTTGGCCATATCGGATGGAATGTTCTGCTTGACCATCCCATTGTACTACTTTAACTTGTTAGCACCTTGTGATGCTGGGACGAATGCGACGTGTAAGATTGGAACTTCAATATACCTCATCACCATCTACTATTCGATTTTACTTACAGGGGCTATTGCGATGGATAGATATTACGCCGTGTGCCAACCGCTTTCACGAAAAATTACACCAAGAAAGGCTCTTGTTATAGCTGTAATTTGTTTTGTGATTTCATTATTTATTGGTGGTACGCTCGGTTACGATTCATCCATAGTGGAAGAGCGCACTCCTGCTAATACTAACGCTACCAATGAAACAATGGTATGTAGAAAGTGTGTGGCAGCCAAAGGCATCGGTGAAAGAGAAAGTTACCTAGGATTATTAGTAGCCGTAGTCTATGCCGCCGTGATATTTGTCTTTGTGGCAGTGGCCGTGCTATATGCTTTAGTTTACAGATCAGTACGGCGATAAGCTAAAGTGAGAGCTGCGATGGGTTTTCAGGAGACACGAATTAGAAATGAACAGAATATTTCAACAAGCATCAACTCTTTCAGTATTCACACGGATACGTCAACCAATAGCGGCGGAGGCGGTGATTTCTCCTCCAGCAGTGGTCAACAACAAAATGCAGATACCGGTGCAGCGGCTCAAAGAAAGCTCAATTCTAGTCAAATAATGCAGCAGAAAATTACCAGAATGTTGGTGCTGATGACCATTATCATATGGGGTACTTGGACACCGTCCGTCATACTAATTTTCTTTAACAGATGGGACCCAGAATATGTTACAAGATTAAACCCAGGAGGTCAGGCTTTGGTGAAATTTTGTAATTTCTTATATTTAATCAATTATGGAGCCAATATTATTGTGTATTTGACAACAAACGATAGGTTTCGACAAGAGACTGTCCAGATATTACGTAACAAATGCAGGCGATTACCGAAAGTGTATAGATAATTAATTTAATATCTAAATATAATATTCCCATTTGGTAATTCATTATAGTTTGTTGTAAATGTAATAAGGTGATTTTATCAGGTATTAAAGCTAGCTAGGATGTGACGACCAACGGTATTTATTTCTATAGACACCAAATAAGGTTTGCATTTTTCAAAGTTATTTATTTTTCTTTATGTTCCCCATAGATCATACCATATGTGACAATCCACCCCAGAGGTGATGGTCAAATATACCCATTTCAATAAATACTGAAATCACAAAACGTAAATATTATTGAACTGGGAAACTCACAAGAAAATCACCTTTACAGTAATGTGTTACATGTCTATTTTATAGGTAGTACAAAAAACAAAACAAAAATTGAGCATTCCTTTGTTTCCTATTGTTTATTGTAATGTTCATTAGATGATAGTTGATCGACTTTACGATGGTCACATATACCCATGCAATTGTAGAAGTAAGACAAAAACCCATATCTTGTCAATCACATAGTATTGTCGAATCATAATGACATTATAAGATACACAACAACATGTTTTTTCTTTAAAAGCGTAGTATGTCAAACTGCTAATATAACGCGTTGTATAACGTTGAATTCTGTCTTTCATTCATTCGTTAACATAATAGTATTTCAAATGAATTTCTAGCTAGTAAGCATTGGAAAGGTTAAAATATATGAAAATAAAGTAGAGGTCAACATTAATTGATCTATCTAATCAATCTAATTCTCAAATGGCAAAAAATAAACATCACTTTCGTAAATTAGTTTATGAAAATACAAACATTTCTTTATGATGAATCCCAACAACAGTGCGAATAATAAAAGATATCGATAGCTTCCCACAAACCATTGTGTCCTGTCGCATTACCCTATCTAATTAAGTTACACGTCCATTACTTGTGTACATAAATGGTTCCCTTTGTTAGTAAAACAAAACATACCAATTGCAATTTCTAGTTGTACTCTTACTTTATTCATTTAGGTTGTTTTTCACTGTCGATTGATGTTATACATGTAGAGGAAAATACTTCTTTTGAAAGATTTAAAAGCATAAAAGCATAATGCATTGTGGGAAGGTTCTTTTCCTGCTGGTCATACTATTCTACCGTCTATTGTCATCATAGCTGAATGTATCCACATGGACAGACATACTTACAAAGGCTTAGTAATCGATCCATGGCTGTATGGAGCGTGTAAGATACTAATATGATATTACATAGTACAATTCAAGGCGGGCAATTCAAAAGTGAGTTTCACACGCGGGTTCTCTCACAGATACGCATCTAGCGGTTTTTGGACTGGACAGAAATCGGAACCTTCCTATAATGCCTTATATTTTTTATGTTTTAGCTTTAAAAAGTAGAATTTCTCTCTATAACATGAATCGATAGTGAACAAAATAACATCAATGAATAGTGCAAAACCAGAACTTGCCAATGTTGTGTTTTGTTTTACTATCGATTCATGTTTACCAAGTTTATAATCCGGACCGCAAAGGGGAACCATGTACAAAAGTAATTGAAGTGAAGGCTTGTTCCGACACGGTAATGTGACTGGCCACAGTGGTTTCTGGGAAGTTTACAATATCTTCTCTTAGTACGAATGGTCAACAACAGCATTCTAGAGAGTATTTAAAAAACACACGACATGTTGTTAAGATTCCAAAAGAAAAAAGGCGCGCGGCAAAACGAAACAAAAACGTTTTCTTATACCAAAATCCTCCAATCCATTTATAATGTATCTCACTTGTTGTTACCAAGACTTTGGAACATGATGTTTGATGCGAGGTAGAGGCTGAAGAATATTATCTTGCTGAAGAAATTCCAATCAATCTAAGTTTCAATAAATATTGCAAAAAATAAATAAACATCGCTCCAGTCAATTATCTAAAAAATGCTGCTAATTAAATGAACTTCTCGTTTATAATTACATTTACTTCCTTTGAATCCTTTAAAATGACCTTTTGCACTGTTTTCTATTTACTTTTCTCTTTATTAACTGATTTTTCGCTATTTTTAGAAAAGCATTTATAATAATTATTGCAACGAACAGTATATATTGGTCTATAACAGCATTCTAGAGGGTTTTTTCAAGATTTTGTATTAATATCTGCATGCAGTAATGGAAATGCCCACGTGGCTGTCAACCCGGGGTTGACGATCATGTGTGTTGCAGCTCTATTAATAATATTGTGGGTACTGATCATAATAGTAGTATCGCATTCCGTAATAATAAGAGGGATTATAATCATGTCTTGGCCAGTTCACCCCCTCGCTAGTCTATTGGTGATATATGCCTTACAATGAGATGGGCCATGGTTCGATTCCCCCTATGACCACTTTTTCGACTGATTTATTTCCTTTTGTGAAAGTTAGGTTTAGAAATATTATAAGTCCCCACCTACCTACAATCATAGAAAAAAGGTGTTCGAACACTGACCCTTGTTTGCACCTTTTAATTACCATATAGTATCTGTTTTGCATCTGCTAGCCTGAAAGCTCCCCTTCAATATACCCCTCCCCTCCCCTACCAATCAATGTTGCTAGGCCACGGGCTGATGTTTGGCAAGTTGGGCGACTCAACATTGATCAGGGGGAAAGGGGGATGGCTTTACATCAGGCCTACTAAGTGTTCGAACACTTTTTTCTAACATTGTAGTCCACCCGGGGTTGGTCTACCCCGGGTGGAAAGTCATGTGGGTATTTCCATCGCTGCATATATATATATATATATATATATATATATATATATGACGTATGGCTAAAATTCATAAAAACATACGCGCAGCCAAAAGGAAACATATGAGTGAGTGGCCATAGTATAAACAAAACGTGTAAGATAATACGTCTAGGGTTACACGTATAACATCGCTATCAGATTTCGTCAACAGAAATTATGCAAATGAGGCAACTGGCGGCGCTATTCATCTCATTATGTGACGTCATCCGCGTCATGCTTGTTTTCAAGAAATTCCGAAAACCAATATATAGGGGCTTCCCTCCTTTCCATGCTTTTCATTAGATAAAAATAGTCAGCTGACCCAATATCTGATCAATTATCAAACGTTGTCTGGAGCGGATCGCTTTTACGCCCCAGTTTTACCCCAATTGTGACCATGTTAGTGTATTGACGTACGTGTTATGTTCCCCTTCTTTTTATCACTGCATTTATTTGGAATTCCTTGGTGTAATACTGAATGTTGTGGGTAAAGTTGGCTGTCTTAGCTACAGTTTGATGCCAAATTCGTCTAGCTCCGTGTGCGTGTATACTCAGTGTAATATGCATGAATTTGACAGTGCGATTTTGAGTAATGTTTTTGTTTATGGTATGGTGTATCATCACGATCGCGTATGATGAATTCGGTGCACGTGTCGTCCATCAATTTTGTTAAATAGAATTGATAATCAGATGAAATAATCACGATTGTCTTGATTCAAATCAGAATAATTTAAATTGAAAGAGTAACATCAAAGGGGTCTTATAGTCCAATTATTAACTTGATTTTACTTTTTTTTACCGGGGAAAAGTTTCCGATGCGATGCTAATTAATAATTCATATATTTGACCCAAGCAGTTGACCTTTGATAAAATTCATTCTGCACATGCTCAGAACCTGATCAAATTCTGACATTGGTTGAGTTGGTCATGTTTGTAAGTGTACAGTTAACAAATAGGGTTTATTCCGTAAATAGCATAAGCTTGTAAGATATCAAATACAGGCCACTCATAGAAACAAACCCTTTTTTAACATTTGCCTTTTTTGATTGAAACCGACCTTGACACTAGAAATCAAACAGTAATTGACATTGATTGATTATCCCCTTTCGCTTTAAATATTAAATTGAATTAAATTGAACTACCACTTTACTGAAATCAAATCGATGGTTTTCTAGGTCTCTTAGACTGATTTCGTAATAGATCGACGTTAAGTTGAAATACCTATTGTAGGTCGCTCGTTTTCAAGACGACACGAAAACCACTTGTTTTATTGGTGGGAGAATGAACCTTAAGGGAATGGGCGCCGATTCAAAATGTTAAAGTCATACAGAATTGAAGACCTTAACAAATCGATACTGTTTAAATATCTAATCTTAAGAAATTAGTATTGGTCCCGGAGAAAAAAATTAAATTTTCTCCCGTCTCCTAAAGGAAAAGTTTCGTGATAGCTACACAATTTTAAATTAAATTTGGGACAGGGGAAACTCTTAATCTAATTCTTATCGATTCTCAGGTGAACAGTTTCCAATTTCGAACGAATCTTAATTAATTATTGTACACAATGCAAGTCAGATGTGAGATCACGTTTTGCGCACAAATTAAAATGGTCTCGCCAAATCTCTTTGAATCTCGAGCTACAAACAGTTGTTGATGACGTGTGGTGACCTAGCTAACGATTCCTCAGACGTTCTACTTGACATATCAGAGAAAACTCTCCAACATTTCATCAGTGGCCTCCAAATTATTTCGCCGAAAATCCATTGGGTAGTTAGTTACCTCTCGTCAAATTGTTCCTTTGGAAGATTACCTCTGCTCAACTTAGTAATTCCGAAAAAATATCCATCTTTGACATCTCAATTCTTTTGCTATTTGCATCTGTTTCTCTTCCACCATGACGATAGCTGAGGAGGGCTGGCCGCTATTTAGTGTGTATCTTATCATTGCTGTATTCGGTATTCCTGGGAATGCACTCATTTTGTGCGTTTATGCGACTAAGAAATCTCGCACAAGTACAGATGTCCTGATCATGTTATTGGCTTTGTCGGATTTCATATATTGTGCGACTCTACCGACGATGTATTTCTATATTCTTTCGACTTGTACGCATCAGTCTGTCGCATTCTGCAGATTTGAGACATTTTTCGCATATCTTTCCGTTTGCTCGTCAATATTTCTCACTGAAGCTATTGCTGTAGATCGTTATTTTGCGGTATGTTTTCCTTTAAAGAAGATCATCAATCCACATCGGGCCAGGGTGATGGCATTGTTATGCTGGATACTAGCCGGGCTCATATCAGTGTTTCCTACTGCTTTGATGACTGTCGTAGCTCATAACCACACATCTACTGTCCCGCGATATGAAAATTCAACCGTTTCCCATATACCCAGCTATTATCCTTGTACAACCTGTTATATGAAAAGAGGTCAAGAGATAAAGGTTCTCATCTTCATTATCGTTGCAGTTTTGTTCATTACAATGGGCTGCTTGTATTCTCTTGTATACATGGCAATACGCCGTCAAATGAGGGTACGGAATGAAATGGGAATTAACTCTCTTTCACTTTCTACAGCCAAACCGGTAGTTTCTTCGCAACATGTCGCGAAAGGAGTGTCCTTCAACACTGAAAGTTCAATTGCTATGAAATATACCAATTCAAGACCGACTTGTCAGCCCTTAGCAGCACCTGATGATCGTGTCAATAATAACAAAGACATTGAATCTGGCTTTTCAAAATCTATAAATTCAAGGAACACAAGGCAGAAAGAAGAGCCAGACACGGGCTCTTATTTTAATGGTAAAGGACCAACTCGCGACAGAAATATCGTTCAACGCAGAACAACGCGAATGTTATTCGTTATAACCTTTGTCACATTTGCAACATGGACTCCAACTTTCGCAATATTGGTTACTGCTCAAATAAACCCTAACATTTTTGAAGGTATGGGCTCAGCTGAATGGGCACTGGTAGATATCACGCAATCATTGTACGCCATAAACTATGCGGCTAATGTATACATTTATTTGGCTGCTAATTGGAAATTCAGGGATCAATGTGCGGACGTATTTCATCGGATAAAACGTCGACTTAATAGGTAAACCGTGAATTGTTTCAGCTAGGTTTGTTTAAATGTTTTCAACCATCATTAAACGCTTATACTCCTACGTTGGCATAGCGATCAACTCCTTACCCTTAGACAAGGCCTTCTCCAGTCTCATCTTATTGTGAAATCATGTAGGCTACACGTGCGCTCAGAAAACTTGCTTGGTGTATTAATCAGAGACGGGGAATATCTTGTTATTACGAACTCCCTGTATGCTGCATAGGGGTCAATGCATGGACGTATTTGTAAGGATACACCGCCGACTTCAGGTAAACCGTGAATCGTGCCAGCTAACATGGTTTGATTATGTTCAAGCATCACTATAGTTTAATCAGTTCCAGAACTATTCGGTTTTTATCTCTCCTCGCGCTAAGTAATCCAAACGTACACGTACGCGTGAGATTGTGGCAACACGCACATGGTTTTAGTCACACGCACACGGTTTTGGTCGCACGCACGCGTCACGCATATGATGCACAGTGCGCTTGTTGCCTCCATGCGCTCCAGCGTTCTTATGAATTCATTCGCCGATGTAAGGAGGCTTCGCCAATTTGGAACTGATCAAACTATAATTCAATTCTTAAAGGGATCGAAAAGATTCAGTGGAAGGTATGAATTCAGACTTCTCCTGTTTTCACCCATCCCCACTCGTGGTCTGCTGCAATCGGAAAATCAGGGTCTTTCGATAATCGTTGGTACCGAGAAAAAAAATCAAAATAAGGAACGGAATCAAAATCCAATCCAACCCGTTGTGAAATAAGGTTTCATTATTACGTATGTTGTGAAATACGAGAATATTAATTATCAGTCTTATTTCTGTGCGTATTTCTGCGTGATATTTCTTAACCAGAATGTTTAATTAATGAAGTGTTGGTAGACATTCCGCGCGATTTTACTCTCTCTAATACCAGATAGTTAATTGTCGTACTTTATCGGTAACTTTTCGTTTTGTAGTCAATGTTATAAGTTGTCGATCCCTATCTCCTCCCTCTACTTTGAAAGCTGTCAACACGTCCCACATACCCGACTCACATTTGGCGCCACAAGGAGGCGAGGTGATGGTAAGGGTGTACATGCATGGTATGTACAAGACTGTCTGTGTAGGATTGATGACATTAAAGCAAGGAATCATTGTAAAGCTAGTACGCTTTAGTAGCTAGTATCTTGTACGTATTAAGACTTATGATAATCGTATATGATAGTTATGTAATTTTGTATCACCATATGTACAAATACCCATACATTTTCAAGAGAATGTTTGGATTTTCACAGGGACTAACGACAAAAAAGTTGCATTAGAATTGGTTTCCTATGGGATACCAATGATTTGTATTGTTCACTGTGTGCTATGGGAACCAGTCACGTATCTGGATGAGTGGGTAACAGGTATCGAAAGAGAGTCTGTACACACACACCCCTTCACTGCGTAATCACACACCAACCAATGATATCCCATAGAAACCCAATTTTAATGCAACAATTTTGTTTGTAGTTATGGTCATTGAAACAATCATAACTTCAAAACTATCCACTCGATTATCATGAATGAGGAAAAGAAATTTGCTCATGAAATGTTTATTTCAGATTTGTTTGTACCGATTATTGATTTTGGATTAGCCAACATCAAAGCACCTGGTCAGGGACAATTTGTGTTAGGTGTATTACTTTGGCGATTACCGTATAAGTATAACGTACATGACACTTATACGTATAAGCCATACGTACTAGTTTTGCAGTGTGGCCAAAGCAACGTCATCTACATAGTTGAAGTTCCGAATAAATCACCACCATATTCAATGAGGCATGCGTATCAATGACCCATCAGGCCAAACATATGTCTTGGTCATATCTCAGGAGAAAACAATTAAATATTATTTGATTTGCATCACAACTGTTTATAGTGAGGTTTATACAAACATTTGTTTTCTCATTACACTGAAGTTGTTTAAAGTGAGGTTTATACAAACATTTGTTTTCTCATTACACGGAAGTGTTACGTTTTGAGTACAGTACACCGATTGCCTTATGTTATATTCAATGTAAGCTCATTCTGTGATTGCAATTGCAATTCTGTAATTGCATTTTTCACGGTCAAAACATTCTTTTCAAAATGGAAGATTAACATACGAACAATAATTCGAAAATGCGTTATATGTAGATGACAGTAAATGTATATCAATTCAGCATTCTAATATATACGAGCTGCAAATTAAAGCTTTGTTGGAAAATATAAAAGGTTCGTCAAAATAGGAACTTCAGAATATCAATACCGACGTAGTATTGGTTGCCATAGAAATTTGACCATCTATCAACATGTGTGTGTATTAATAATAAAGAAATACTATAAATACGTGTACACGAAATGCAGATGCGATGTATTTTTAAGAAAGTCGCTGAAGCTAGCTGCAGAAACACCGTAATTTATCACGGTTGTATGGCTATTAAGATAAGGATCATCGTGCGTTATACTCGTTTAGATGTGTAGCTTCTCAAATAGTTTACAAAGGAAATATATATATATACATATATTTGAGTCACCTTTGATACAAATATATCTGAGACGATTTCAACATGACTATCGCAACAAAGTTTTTTCCCTACTTCATTAGAGATATTATCATTGCTGTATTCGGTGTTCCTGGGAATGCACTTATTCTGTTCGTTTACGCAACTAAGAAATCGCGCACAAGTACAGATGTGTTTATCATTTGGCTAGCTCTGTCGGATTTCTTATATTGTTCAATCACACCTCCCGTTTTCTACTTTAGTTGGGTGATTTGTCCAGAGTTATCACTCGCGTATTGCAGAATTCGAACATGTATTGCATACTTATCTATCTTACTATCAATATTTCTTACCGAAGCTATCACCGTGGATCGTTATTTGGCGGTGTGTCTACCTCTGAAAAAAATCATCAACCCTCACCGTGCCAATTTGATTGCAGTCGTATGTTTCATATTAGCTGGAGTCATAACAAGCTTTCAAGTAATTTCTATCACAAACGTCACAGATTATACTTCAATTCAAGATGGAAATATAACAACCTCTATCCGTAAGTGTACCTCTTGCGTATTTCTTGACAGCAAAAGGAAAAAACTCGCCCAAACTGTTAATTTAAGTATTATTACAATACTGTTCATATCTATGGGTGTTTTATACTCTCTCGTGTACAGAGCGATTCGCCGGCATGCAAAGGTACGGGTGGCAATGGGTTTAAATGCTATACCTAGTTCTACATCGCAAACGGCCGCGTCCGTACATAATTGCACTACAAGACCCTCTGGCGTAGCAAATACATCCACACACGGAGCAAGTTATCCTAAAACGACAACAAAAGGACCTCAAGAAAGCGTGGACAGTCCTACGCGTACTGTTTCATCCTATTTAGCCTCAGATGTTGTCAGAATGAAAGGCTACAACGAAGCTGGACCTTCGCGTTCTAACATGGATGACGCTGAAGTAAAGGTTAGCCACGAGTCGCGAGGAAATCGCCCCTTTTCTGACAAAAACAGACTAAACACTGATCGAAACAGGAGTCAACGCCGAATTACATTCATGTTATTTGTGATTACCTTCCTGACATTTGCAACATGGACTCCAACTTTAGTATTAGCGATCATTTATGTATTCAATCCTCTTTTCTTGATGGGATTAGGCAAAGGGGTACTTGCCCTGATTAACCTATCTCGATCTATGTATTCCATAAACCATGCAGCTAATATGCTCATCTATCTTGCTTGTAATAAGAAGTTTAGAGAGCAATGTATGGAATTATTCCGTCGGATTCGCCGTCGATTTTGATACTCGTTTTTCTTGTTATGACAACATTCCATACCATAAATAAAGACTAAACTAGATTATTCATCGTACTGCCCTTGTTAGAAACAGTGGGTCAAAGTGGTGATAGTTTACTGAATGTGGTTGTATGAAACCTGAAAAAAGATAACTAAGTCATGTTAAATTCTGGCTCTGGTATAAATGAAACTTTTACAACGTTTTCATACTCTTAATAGTCAGAAACCAATTGAAGAGAAGTACAATAGTGCATTGAAATTGTGTAAATGCACTCACCGTGTCCGGATAAACGCTTGCACATCGCACTTTAGTTTGAGTGATAGTTCACGCAGCACAGGTTCGTCGACCTTTTATGCTAACCTAGTAAATATGGCACTCGCAACATTAGGTTACTAACATTTTGTATTCATATGAACTTATATTAGATATATCTAAAGTAAATAACCATTTATTCTACTGTCATATTATATATGATTAGTTCCAAATGCTGATGTTTCGTTTCGTACAACCATTTTCCTATAACCTCGTATAACAAATAGCATAAGTCACAAATAACCGCCTCATCTATCTAATAAGACGCCACAATCATCACAATTTTAATTTCCTATTTCTGTTAATATGTATTGATACCGATCATATTGAAACATTTATACACTTATATCTCACATCTATATCTCGTGACCATTACATGTAGAAAGAATGGCTTATCAAAAATGTATTTTCTGAAATTTGAAGCTCCTAAATAAAGGACATTAGAGATGTTAGATATTCGATTATTTCTGTAATAATTATTATTGATCGTGTGATTGACGACTGTTTAATTAATCAAACCAGTGATTGAATGATTGAATGATCAATGGTTTATTTTTGATTGATTGATTGATTTATTGGTTGATTGTTGTATTGTTCAATTGGTAAGATTGGTAAGGATTGCAAAAAATTGCAAAAGCAGCTAGTTCTGAGTCCTAAACTCAACGGAAGTTCCGCCAGGCAAGGAGTTGTTATAGTTAACTGGAGAAGGTATGAGCATCGAAGCCATTCAACTAACTCTGTCCTGGCTGCTGATGGGTAATTTGTTCCGGTTCCGGTCGACCTGATTTCGATCGCATAGTGGCTTGTCCTTTTCCAATTCATCACAATATGACAGTTCAGCGGGTGTTTATTGGTAGACTAGTATTAATGCTTCTAGTCTTCACTATTTACACACGGCCCTAAGTTAGGATCCAGTCTAGTTTATAGCATCATGGCGGCCTTCAAATACTGTGAAGAGTTTATTTACGAAGACGATTAGAGATCCATTTATAAGTTGGTATATTATATAAGCATCAAACTGTAAAAATAAATTTTTTGTATACACGTTTATTATATACATGTACACACGTGTATTTCCAACATTCAAATTTGGCTGCTGTTTGTTGGCCATGGCCTAGAGGGCACGTACGCTGCGATTTAGGAGATACTTTGGTTAACAACCTTGTTAGGTAATAAGAGGATTTCGAGTGAAGTGGCGTACGTGGCCGGCTGTTGTTGGTTGTAAAGAACCAATTATCAATCGACTTTGATTTCTTGTGTCTTCTCCATTCTATAATGACTCCTTGCTCGAAGCGATTACCCTCGACGGTGCTTATTTTAATATTCGTCATTAATAAAACAGCATCGTGCTTTTAATACTTCTGTATAGACAATTTAATTAAAACAGAACAACATAGATGGGGATTGTTTCAAATTAAGATAGGCGTGTTAGTCAATAAAAGTATCTAGGCGAATGAACGGTAACGCTACAGTCATATAGTAGATTGGAAACTAAAATAGTGCGACGTTTAAGGTTTGTATGGTATTGCTGTATGATATCTGCATTTTCAGGCATGTTTCTCAACCAGTACACCAGTGAGTGGTGAAATGGGGTCAATCCCTCTTAAAGATACACATGATCGTCTACCCTGGGTAGACAGTCATGTGGGTATTTCCATTTGTGCGTATGTATGTGTATATACACGGGTTTGTCAACATTTATATTTGACTAGTTGTTGTTGTTGACCGAGGCGTAGACTGCACATACGCTGCTATTTTAGGAGAAATGTTAGTTAACCACCGTGCTACGTAATAAGGATTTCGAGGGACAGATCTGACTGAAGTCAAGTGAACTGGCGTGGCTTTTGTTAGTTGTAAAGAAACAATTGACAATATCGACTTTTAATTCTTGTGTCTTTTCCATTCTATAACAACTCCTTGGGATTTAAATTCATCGTATACTAAAATCACTCTTTTATGTTCTTGTTTCTCTAACGAATTCATAAATAAAATAATCGAAACACATTCATCTTCTTCAAGTGTCATTGTTCGGATTTGGTTTTCTTATTTGCTTGTTTGTTCGTTTATTGTGTTCTTTTTGCTGCTGTTTTGTTTTCCGATGTATTAGCCTTAAGATTAATAAAGATCCAACGATACCAAAGAATATATCGGTGTAAATTCAATACAAAGGTTTGTAAATAAGCAACGGTTAAAGTAAAATAAAATGAGATTTTTTGATGGACTAAACCATTCTTCCGTCCTTAACTCACCGGAAGTTCCTCGAAGTGACAGCCCTACGGAGCTCATTTATTCGTCATTAATAAATCAGCATCGTGGTTTTTTTTAAATTTCAGTATATACACAATTTAATTAAAACAGATCAACATTTAAGATAGTCAACAAAAGTGACTAGGCAAAACTTTAGGCGAAAATGAGATGAGAAAATGAGAGGTGTTAATTGTAACCAGGGACATAACAGGGAATGAAATTGTATATTCGGTAGGCTTTCTGCTAATTCGATTGACCTAACAAACCCTTTTCACTATTTTCTACAATACATTACTATTCCAGTGCGTACTTCTACCATGAAGGGGATAACTGGAAAATAGCTAATTGGAGTTACATGTCTGACGACGCCATTATATACGGGGCGTTCGGGACACACCCCTGGAATAGTGCATGGCGGGACATGAAATGAAAATATATTGCATTTTAACTGTGTTTGATATCATGAAACATTGATTGTCAGTTCTTTCACACACTGGAAATATAATAGATTAATACTAATTGTAGTGCCTCTTCTATTTCACAAGCCTGCTATTTCATGTAACGAAAAATGGAAGATGTTATGCTAGGCTAAGCGAAGAAAATAAAAGATATTACAATAAATAGGTCTATACATTACTTGCATTAAAACTGAACACATCAAAAGATTCAATAATTAAAAGGCGAGCATGCTTGTCTCTTTAATGACAGTTTGATTCAAACAATAAGATTAACTAAACGATGAAAATAAAGAAAGATATTAATAACTTTTTTATTCTTTTACTTCCCCGTTTTATATAATAGATATAGAGCTAATAGGCGTAATTAAGTAAACGATCAGGTTGCTTTATTAACCCCAATCCGCACTTATACATCACTATACAGGGTGAATCAAAAGAAATTGTGCACTGATTGGAACGGTCAATTGACTTATGTGTGCAATGAACCATGCAATCGTTGTTGTTTGTATAAAGCGTAGTTGATCTTGTTTATCTTCACAAAAATGAAAGTAATCGACTGAACAAGGGATTTACTTAATTCCCATCTAAATGACAACTTTGCCCCTTGCCCGGCTTGATGGTGGTCAATTTAGTATAAAAATGGCAAATTTTCGCGCGTTACGCGCGCATTTTTCCAGGAATATGATTATAGAAGCCCGTTTGAAAGAAAAATGTACCTTATTAATAATGGCCGGATTCGTGTAGATATGTTGTTAACATTTCACGCGCTGCGCGTGCATCAACTTTAGGATGCAACGTCATTCGCTGGAATAAACAACCCAGCTGCGCAATTTGTTTACTTAATAGAGTCAAACTGGTGTTCACCGGGAAAAAATACCCTTTGCCCCCCCCCCCCCCTGAAAAAGACCCCAGATACGCACTGAGCCCGGTTCGTTTACGGTTCTAAGCGTTGCGTCCCCATACCGGCGTGAAAAACTAATTTGCCTGTCTACCTTTCTCCTTTCTGTCCCTTATCTTTCCCTTTTTGTCTCCTCTTTTCCCTTTCTTTCCCTTCCTTTGCCTTCCCGATTTTCCGCTGCCGTCCCCGATTTTCCTGGTCATTTTTTTTTTCTCAGGGGGGGCACTCCGCCCCACCCCCCCCCCCCCTCCCCCCTTGGCTACGCTACTTTGTCCAAAGACCGTCTTTGATTTGTCCATAATTATCACTCACATATTGCAGATTACGCAACATGTCGTCAGCTTAATAAAATATGTCATTTATTTAACAAATTGATTGAGATTTTTTGCCTAAATCAGCTCTTTACCATGGGAGGCACCTATGGTTTAAGTGCCTAGGTAAATATTAAACTCTAAATCGTGCTATCAAATCAAAATGATTATTGCCTGAGTCACGCGTGTGACATATTTATTGCATTGCCTTAATCAAATAGTATGACTATTTAGACAGCGAAAGTGTTTTGTAAGTTTAGAAAGGTGATTGTAGAGCCTGAGTCTGGATGTTGATGTAAAAGTGCCTAGTAAAATACAATATCTGCCTAAGTCATGCCGGTATATGTAGTTAAAGTCATTTTAATTGGTTACGTAAATATAATACTATTGAGACATGACAACATAGCCATAATTGTTGTCTTGTATCAACATGTTATTATGCTTTAAATGGTTAATAAAAGTAACAAAGTAACAAAACTAGATTGTTTTTTTTCTTCATTTATCTCAAAAGCAGTAAAAATGACTTCGGCAATTATTTTATTAAGCTGACGATGTATTAGATACATATCTGAATATCAATATTTCTTACCGAAGCTATCGCCGTGGATCTTTATTTGGTGGTGTGTCTCCCTCAGAAAAAAAAGAAATTAACCCTCACCGTGCTAATCTGATAGCAGTCGTATGTGGCATACTAGCTGGAGTCATAGCAAGCTTTAAAATAAATTATAGCAAGCTTTAAAATAAATTCAAAATAAAATCACAAACGTCACATATTATACTACCGTTCGGGGGTTTATAGCAAGCTTTAAAATAAATTCAAAATAAAATCACAAACGTCACATATTATACTACCGTTCGGGGGGTTTTCGCGTGATTTAATGCACCTTTGCGCGTGTTGATGGAATTTTCCGATTTTTCTCGCGGGACTTAAGGGGGCTGTCAATCCTAAAACAAATTTCAAATTTAAATTTGGACCCAAAAATATATATCGCGTGTTACCATTCTCGAAGTAAAAGAAGTAGATTTTTTTCGTAGTAAACAATAGCCAAACGTTGTAACATTTTTTCCTAACCATTAACTTGCATGTGCTTGTAACGATATGAGGGTTAAAAATATCTAAGGGAGCAATTTTCAATTTTTTTTTTGTTGCGTCTCGTTTTCATAGAATCGCCCATACAAATCCGTTTTCAAAAAATCAGGAAAAATACGTCTTGTCAAAAATTTGTCAATTTCTTCATTGTTTACAAATCAGAAATACTTCTTCATACTTGATGATGTTTTCAAGTCAATACATTATTCCACGCCAGAATTACAACATATTAACGGAAAAGCGCGAATCCAAATTGTCCCAAGTTTTGGTGGATGCTGCCACTACTAGTGGAGTATAGTTATTCACACATAAACACTGCACCAAAATATTCTTAGGACCCTAAATAAATTCAACAAGTGGAAAAGAACAGGCATAGGATCATTGTATTTTTATGGATATCCTGTGTGCAAACATTTTAACGGAATCCTCTTGTCATTTTGGAAATCGTAAACGGAAGCTCCGATCCGTTGGACTTACAGAATACTTCTTGTCTTTATGTAGCTAGATACAATAATGTCCTCAGCTGAACGGTATCCACGAACCATGTTGATCAAGTAGGCCTATTTGTAACATGATGATAAATGTCAATTGCATCTTGATTAAGATTTCTTTGCTATTCGAACACCTGTTCCGATATGTTTTTTGAACTATGTCTATTCAAACACATTAAAACGCAAAGACAATAGAAACTATTTTCGTATTGTAAGCGTTGAGAACTTTTAGATTCATAGGGGTTCCTTGGACATGTTGGAACAGATTGAATTTCCCATTAATTGGGCAAATACACATATCTCCCGTTTTGAATAACCAATTTGAATGAAATGAAATTTACTCTATAGCTAATGATGCTTTCTTGCTGTGCATTTCATTAAATATAATCATATTTACATTTAAACTGGTTTAAAAAATCGGTGAAATCGGAACCTGAATATTTTGACTCTATATAGGTACAAACGATTCTTTAAACAATAAGGCCACTCGCTACTTAATAATAATAATATAATACTAAACAGTTCTTATCAAGCGCAAAAATGCGCTGAAACAAAGCATAATAAACTATAACATAAAGCAAATATACATAACTACAATTCACACAAATGAAACATATGAGTTTTGAGAGAGTTCTTGAATTGATTGATGGATGGCGCATGACGAATCTCATACGGCTGATCATTCCAGAGTTTCGGAGCGATGATGGAAAATGCTCTTTCGCCGTAAGTTTTTGTCCGACATGATGAAGTTTGCTGCAGATCTTGCCTTGAAGAACGTAGTGTCCTGGTTGGAACATATGGATGGAGAGGTTCGCACAAATACATTGATGCAATGTCATGACGAACGTTATATGTGAGGAGAAGAAGTTTGAAAATTATCCTGTCTAGAACTGGCAACCAATGGAGGTCTCGGAGAACTGTTGTAATGTGTTCTCGCTTTTTGGTGACAGAAACGAGTCTGGCAGCGGAATTTTGAATTCTTTGAAGTTTTGGAATGTCCTTTGAAGGCAAACCAGTGAGAAGAATGTTGTTATTGTCCAGTCTGGAAGAAACAAAAGCATGAATTAACTGTTCTGTGGTTGATTTATCCAGGTAACGACGAATTTTACCGATCTTTCTCAAAGCGAAGGAAGCACCGCGGCATATGTTATTGACATGAGGTGACATAAGAAAATGAGAGTCAAAAATTGCACCGAGGTTGCGAATCCTACAAGCTGGGGTCACTTGAGAATCACTTACAGTTAATGTAGAAATGTTGGAAACGCTGGAGAATTTTGAAGAGATGTGGAATACCTCTGTCTTGCTATCATTTAGCATGAGGTAATTGGCAAACATCCATGTCTTGATGTCATAAACACATTTTTCACTGGGGCCAGTCAGAAAAAGGCATTGCAAAACATTTACCGCCAGACCCTAGAAACAATAGGGAGGACACAAAAGGTAATTTGCGGACATCACCATGTCATGCAAGAGGTTGCTTTTATTTATAAAGCCTACATGTATCACATGTCATCCAATTCATAATATACGCAACAATGCACAAAATCAAATGAACATAATATAAGTTATCAACCAATCGGCAGGAGAGCACAGACTCCCCCTCGCTCCATTGCACAGACAAAAGAGGCCGAAATGAATTACCAAGGATGTGCCAATGCACATTTTGCCAGATAGATGCCAATGCCTACCAATCTAAATTATCAACAGTGTTGCCATAGATATGTCATGTATATCATTATCCAATTATTCAAAATACTAGTTGTCAACCAATCACGACTGATTTGCCATCGATGTGCCAATGCACATCATGGTCAATTTTGCCAGATAGGTATGCCAATGCACTTAATTATGTCATTTTATGCCAATGTCTATTTAAACAATTTGCCATAGATATGTCATGTATCTTATTATCCAATTATTCAAATTTAAGAGTTTCAACCAATCACGGAATGGGGCACACACCCCACCCCTGAGCTTCATCGCACAGACGAAAGAAGCCCCGGAGAAAAGCTACCTAACCATTAATTAAATTCAAACTGTTAAGACTATTTGTATAATTTCCTCAGGTAATGACATTAATCAAATTATCATTATAGTTATTTATCGTAATCAATTATTTCACGACTTTAAACCTTTGGAAAACAAAACACTGCCAACCAAGATTTATACTTCAGTTTTAAGACGCCGACGAAAGGAGAAACTTGTATAACCCCCCCCCCCCTTTTTTATTTTTTGAGGGGGATACTAATTCCCATGTTATTCACCCTAGGCACTGGGAACATGTGGGGGATAGCACTTTGCATCCGGGTTTGTCATTGAAAAAAGTAAGTGCGTTGGCCCAATTTTGTAACAAATACTCTTTGCCCTTCAGATTAAGATGTACTGAATCGTATACATACAGTGAATGATCCGACCCTACAATATTGTGACTATGCATGATGAAGCACATAGGTCTTTTGGTTATAAATATCCTACTTGTGAATCAACATAATATAACAGTAACATATCAGAAAATACAATTTCATATGAGTGCTAGATACGTACATACAAAATCTTTACCTTGGACTAGGGAGACCTACATAATACATGAACAAAGATAAGAAATCAACGCGATAGTAGCCGGCTGCGCAAAACTCAAAACTCTATCTTTGTAGAGAAAAAGAAGCATAGTAATTGGCTCCAGGTGCTAACTATCTCGTGCCAAACCGATATTGAAACTTAACCAGCCGATAAAAAATGAACTTCCCAAGGTAACCAGCAATGGTAAACAAACATTGAACATTCGCTAAATTAACCGCGATGTGAATCTGGTGGGCAAAATGACCTGAATGATCGCCTACTCCTCGAACCGACTCGCATAGTCATTCATGGTTACGTAACACAATTCACAACGATCGTTCAAACAATTTTATTTAGATGTATCGAAAATGAAAATGTTTGATCAATTTTTACCAAACAAGAACCTGCAAGGCACTACATGGCCACATCCAACAACAGGATTATTATGCATACTACAGTACAATCTATTAAGCCAGTTCGCTCCTTGATTTCTCATAAGATAAATATAACGCCATTATTATATACACATCAAACCTCACATAAATTGAATATGAGCCATACATGTTCAAAGTCTAGAACATTCAAATGCCGCATGTATTTTTAATCCAAAACGGAATAAAGCACCTACATGGCCTACACAACTTTCAGCAAGACAATTAGTTGTCACATTTCAATGAGATATACTTTCCAGCCTGGATATTTATCAATTTAAATGTCGGATATGGAGCCAGCATTTATCGAGTATCAATCGGCGCATTTCCCGTTTGACATAGAATGATCATTGATATATTATGTGAGACAGACAAAATAGTAGTAGAATTTCAAGTTTAGAAAATCAATGTTGTATGACTAACAGCACAGAATAAGTTTTGCTACGACGGAGATATTGTCGGGCGACGTGCCCTTCATTTTGATTTCTTTTAAATCAACCACTGCCTAGTAAGCATCTACACTAAGTTATGTCGGATACAGCATTTTGAGTTTTCAGCAATTTTCAAAATGGCCGCCAAAATGCCAACAAAAGCACGCAATAAACTTATGATGAATTTTAGAACTCTGATGGATGTAATAACGCCGTCTTTTATGTATTAGACCCTAGACACTCATATCCAGAACTTTGCTTTGTTAACACATCTAAATCCAAGATGGCCGCAAAAAATGGTAAAACTGGCGTATATTAACCAACGTGTATGATCAACTATAGTTTTAACAATGGGATGTATGTGTTAGACCATCAGAAACTCTAGGGTTTTTTGGTGTGTTTTTTTGCATTATTAACATACTCAATTCTAGAATACTCAGATCACCAAGTTTTGTAACATTAACAACATGTAAAAGTCATGAACATAAAATTGAAGTTGCTGTGCCCAGCATTGGAACCCCACATTTTAGTAACGCTTATCTTCCGGTTTCCATGAAACTATTTCGTAAGAATGGTTATTTATCATCAAAGCCAACAAGAGATACCATACCGGTCGGTGACCACATAACACAATCCGCCAGACATCATATTCTGTTAAGGCTCAAATTGTAATCGCCCAACTGAAAGGATACATTCGTTGAAGATAACAATAAGTAAAGCAACAACATAATGATTAGAATTTCATATATACATGAAAGAAATGAGCCTAATATCATCTTGCGTACACAAGCCCCGGGGAAGGGGGTACTCTGATATAACTGAATATTTCATCATCATCTTCCTCCACTGCAGCGCAGAACCCTCTGTTGAGCACACTCGCACAAGTGTTGAAGTGCATTCAGGCTGGTGCAGACGAACTCCATTGGCATTAAAATGTATTTTTACAAAGGTTAGTAGGATGTACCGCCAATCCCCGTTCCGTTCCGCTGTGTGTCACCAATAGTAAACAATGATATGGCTATCCGGAATCATGTGATCGATACCGTATACGAGTAAAAGGAAACTCGAGAATGGGCCTCATTGTGAACACTGTATATGGTCACCAAAAATTCATTTTGGACCACCGCAGCGACGCGCAGTGGCTAAATCTACGCTGTAGCCTATAGAGTGAATCACTTATCACAGCATCATAGATGGCGTATAATTGTATCTTTCAGGCATCTGCAACTGGTGCGGTATATTAATAAACCGCCACTATGATCCAACAGCTAAATCTGTTTCACAGTAATCCGAAACCGTTGATACCATTATTGTATGAAATCGTGCCTCCACAAGATGCAAATATGCAATAATACATTCCCCCGCAAGTGGTGGCTCAGGGAAGCGTCGTCACGTCTTTACTTCACCAAATGATACTTCGACGTCGACATCATGCATGGAGCAAGCTCGGTGCGGTTGAAAGGTCTCCCCGCACGCCCATACTGGAGAATAAACACACCGAAAAGTCCACGCATACCACATCACATTCAGAACGATGGGGTCTATACTGCTAGGCCAATTCGCATGTCCTGAAAGATGAAAAGAAGAAAACAGCAGAAGAAAATCGGGAACATTTGTATCCTTAACAGTATGTTTTCCCTTACATTAATGCCCTGTTTATATACATGTAACAACTGGTAGCCAAATGAAAATTTATCACCCGAGGATGAGTAAAGTAATAGCATGAACCATAATTAATATATCCAAATATATAATACTAGGCGGTCACCCGGGTATGCCGGTTCTCGGGTTGGTGGTTTGTAGAATGCATGCATAAAGCCCGATCGGACAAACTTTGAAAATTCGGCCCTTAGACGACCTTTGACCCCGGACGACCCAAGAAAAGCAAAGCCGTTTTATTTTTTCCACGCTCGACTCGTATTCGGGCTTCCCGTCACCGAGTTTAAGCCCGATCGGATAAACTTTGAAAATTCGACCCCTAGACGACCTTTGACCCCGGAAGACCCGACAAACGCTAACCCGTTTTATTTTTGCCACGCTCGCCTCGCATCGAGCATTGTGATCACCGAGTTTAAGCACGATCCGACCAACTTCAAACAGTTTACCCCTAGATGACCTTTGACCTCGTATGCTCTAGCGAATGCGAACTTGCTCTTGCGGGGACCGAACAGATAGATCACCGAGTTTCTCATCACCGAGTTTAAGCCCGATCGGACAAACTTTAAAATTCGACCATACTACCCAACTAATGAGCCCCAAAACCGAACATTTTAACCAAAATGTATTAAGAGCCACATTTATATAGCAACGAAAATGACAATTATCTATTTAATTTACAGAAAGCGACTATAATTGTGACTGTGAGTAACCTAAATAGCGCCATGCATGAAGTAACAGACACCCCAAATTGCAAACCCACACAGATCCATGGTCGTTTGGCCCCCGTGGAACCAAATTGAAAACCAAACATGAATGAAAACCATTTATTGAAGTCGCCAACCTGTGATAATATACCGTGGAAGTATACCAACAAATATTACCGCCCAATATTGAGCCTTTGCGCTACAAATACTAAAACCCATTGGTGAAGAAAGTGTAACAGCACCCATTTTACTAAATATTGTTGACGAATATAATTAAAGTGACTAAGGTCACGGGTTATGAACTCGCCTCCCAATAGGGTGGTGCCGTTACATTTTTTAGTTTCATGCTGTCATTTTCCTCAAATATTTTTAAAACCACAAAAGCTATCTCAACAAATTTGGTATCATTTTAAAGCCCTAATAACAAGCTATCTGCCTGCAAAATGGCATTGGTATAGCTAATACAGAAAGGGAGATACAGCTGTTTGATGTTTGGGGACCAGAGGTGGTGCTGGAAGGGGTGCCGCCAGAAGGGGTGCCGCCTGTACAAACTCAATGGGGATATAATCCCATGTTTTGTTCTTTTTACAATAACTAGTCATCCCCTTACGTTACAAACACCATTTTGGTCCCATTTTAAAGGATATTTAGTAGTCTTTAAGTATGTGGTTCAACAGACTTGTCAACTATTTGTAACAACTAATTAATTATGAATAAGACCATGATCATCAGCTTTCTTCCTATTCGCTACACAGTCAACATGAATAATCAGCCTCAATTTACCGGATTTATAAAAATGACTATAACAGAAAAGGTTTTCAACCTATGATAGCAAAAGTATACATTTTTGGAAAGCTTGTAACTAGAGGAATTCAGAAATGCAGTTTATATCAGGAAAGGGTTCATCCTTGAACAAATATTTCTTAAAATTCTAAAAATATATGAAATAAAAATTGGAGATATTCACTAGCCGGTATAATTACCATACCGACGTAGTAACTTTGACAATTATATATCATCTAATGGGTAATTTCATGAGGAATTCAAATATGTAAAGTAAATAATGATAGGTGTAGGTATAAAAAATATATGGATCTCAAATTGAAAATAAAAAACTCTGATATTTTTCCGAACATTTCCGATCATACCATTTTAGTTCTTGGTCGTACTATAATTTTAATTTCAATTTCCCTTCAGAAAATGTATACTTTTACTACCTCAGCGGGGTATACAAGCAAATATAAATGTGTAAAGTTAAAATCATGTCGCGAAAGCCAAAATCCGTGTGTAACGCGAAAGGAGGCGAGCTTAAAACACCAGGCAAAACATCCAGGGTTCAATAATCTAGGTCACCAGCTGGAGAACACCTGTATTTGTAACATTCCAATATATGGAAAACAAACTAGAAAGTCTATTGAGAGATTGCAACTGGGTTCTATTTTATTGAATAAATGCATAAATTAAAATTCCAACAAACTGGGTTTTTTCCCATAGACCGTGTGCTTTCTGAGCACTTTGAGACTCCAGCACTGAGAGGACAAGTCATATTGTTTTGTTCTGCAACGACCAAAGGTGTTTAGTATTTTATTTCTTCACAAGTTTCGCAAGGCGTGGGTTGACTTCTTGAGAGAAACCCATTTAAGCCGGGTGCCAGAATATTCATTCAATGGAATAAGAACGATGTTGGTCAGTTGGCAAGAGCAGAAACTATTTGTCACCTTTTTCTTTGGGTTTTGAAGAGAGCGGATACAAGGACCGAAAAGACGAGTGCCATAAATCGCCACACTCGATGTCAGACGAACCATGACGAGAAACGCTGATGAAGCCAGGAATACAAAAATGAAGGAGTCGCTTATATAGACAGTAGGAACCGCTGACGGCGATTGTTGGTCCAGCTAAACCTTAGCTAATAACTAATACATCACTTATATCACACGATAGAAAATGAGTTCAATCAAATGAAGGATGGTTGATTGAGCGCGCCGTTCACATTGGGTTAAGAGATTGTTGTAGAGTCGCACACAATACCGCTTGTATGTAAACATACGTAGAACAATTACAGACTGCGCCATTGTCCAACTTGTTTAGATTCAAATAGTCGCCGCGCGCTGTTCAATTTTCGTTAGAATCCTCACCATGACCGCTTCCCTTTAACACTTACCCTTTGTGTTTAAAACACAATAGCTTTGACTCTTATGAAATATTGTGGAAAGTAAGAAATCATCCACAGGTAGATGTAACACAATTGTTTGACAACCTCTCTGGTATGTAACAACATTTTTTTAATAAAAATCCAGACACATCAATATTCAAGAAAAATCAGCATAGAGAAACTTTGTAATATTATTTTCTCTTTTCTACCATATTGTATATGTGGAATATTATGTTATGTGTGATAACTGCAAGAAAACTGCACAGAATATATTGATTTATATTATAACACTTTTGAGATATTGTGAATCACTTGATTGGTAATAATTTATTGTATAATATCTGGATAGCACTAGGCTAACTAAGCTAAATTGTTAAATGCCCCGTGCTCTTGACAGGGTAGAAGCTTGTTTAAAACAGAAATGTACCTCAATCATAGCACAATTAATGTTAAGTCGAAAATGCGCGCATTTCTTTCGTTAACAAATTCGTGTCGGTTCACCTTCAATTCTTGCCCCCACAATATGAAAAACCTAGTTACGTCACTGCTCCCGAGGTAAAGCCTTACACAAGAAAGTGTATGTAATTCATGCACTGATTATTAGCGTCACTAGCTAATTATATCCACATCTACATCATTACTCGACAGACTATCCTTCAGTCTGGTCATTATACTCATTACCGGTAATTACATGTACTACTCCTTAATTATAAGTATATTGTTTAATTTGATCAGTATCTGGGGAGCAAAACAAAAATTACCAGTAAGACATGCGCAAAATGAAGATATTTGATTGAGAGGATGCTAATTGCATTCTTTGTTTCATTTCATGCCAGCTGTCGCGGCGTGCGGTGGAGGAGCAAGATGGTCCTGATTTGTTTGGGATGTCTTTTTGTTATACACTGTTTATTTATGATGGAAGTTACCAGTCGTACATTTGTAGAGAGATACCGTAAGTTATGTTTGAAATTTACATCTAGGGAACATTTCGAATATGCTAATCATATGTTATCATCTTTTCAATATGAATCTCATCAATTGATTATTCAACTTTTGAGTCATATTGTCATATTCCCGGCGATTTGGTGAATCGAAAATATTAATCAAGTGTGAGTATTTTGTTTTTCTCGTCTGACAACACGTCCCCCTATAGTTTTCCCCGGCGCTAAAAACCTTTAATATAAGTATAGGAAAACAATAAAACATCTTGTTTTAGTATAATACATTCAAAGTTTTTGTCAGGTAATGTTTTTCCAATCTTGTGATCGAAATCTTAGTTGGACATGAAACTTGCAGCACATGTTTTATAGAGTCATCACTTTGAAACTAGACATTTGGAGAAGACAGGATATTTTCAATTTTTAACATGAGACTCAAAACCAATTTTGCCTGAATGAGATTTTGGACACACAGGCTATTCCTTAATGATGTCAGTTGGCATCAGAATGTTCGGGGTTTGTATTAATGACTTAGCACTTGACTCGTGCCTCGTAAATAGCCCAAAACCCATCTGTGCAAAAACCGTGCCCCTTGGCCCTCTAAACCGAGTCCTACCTTAGGACTACTCTAAGCCTAGAACAACTGCTCACAATCCCAAAACCGCTATCAACCCGAGAACCACCCCGTTTTTGGCTCAGCTAGAAGGATGGCTGACTCAATGTTTTTATTTTTAGTATTTCCCTGGATAGGCTGGTTTTAGTGGCCATACGAGGAGGGTTCCTCTTAACATTGGTAGCAAAGACCCGGCTCTTTGGGATGTCACTAGAATATACATTGTCCTTGCTTACAAATGCTGAAGCAATCAATAAAAAAGTGATCAGACTATTTTACCTTCAGGCATCAAGCTTGGTGGTATTCTCTTTTATCTGTTGTATCTGACTGTAAAATGACAGCTGGATTTTAAAACTGACCAATCTCTGCTTTGGGTGGCCTGTCACTATCATTCATAATTGGAATTGATATATTGTTGAATACCAGAACTAGGCGGGGAAATGGAATGTTAATTTGAATCAAATCGCTGGTGGAATCTCCAGATTTGCTCCTTTCGATCTCATCTCGCTACGCTCACAGCTCGGTACCAGAGCGAAAATGTGATGCTATCGATGGGTACCAAATACAGGGTGACCCAGAAAATGTTGAACCCAAAAATCACAAAATTCAATATTTCTTTTTACCATTAAAATAACAAAATATTGCATAACTCGTTCACCAGCTATGTGCACCATACATTTAACTTTCTGAAACATTTTAGATCATAAAAATAGGCCACACGAAACTTAAAATACGTGTAATTTTGTAAGAAGTGTTGTTTTGTAGTGTAAGCGAAGTGCAAAAAAAATGGTTTCATGCTACATGAGCAGAACAAGTGCCTGTTTGAAACCATTTCTGCACAGTATCTCATCAATATTCATTTATTATGTAAATCAATATTATTAATTCATAAGAGACTTTGAAAACAAAAACTGAAGTCCCCTTGACTTCATTTGAAAATGTTAATTTGATAAATACAGATCAAAAGAAAAGATTACTTAACTCACCATACTTAGAACAGAATTAAGTTTCATATCTGAACCAAGTTACAATTTTTTCACTTTTACAAAAGAGCGAAAACACCCCCTGTCACACAATCAAGTGTATCTTTAGTTTGGCAAGGCCAATTTACATAATCTAAAGTTCTCCAGAAAGCTGAATAAATCATTTACATAACTGTTGAAAACAGAATGCCATATTTATTTATTTTCATTTTTAATTATTTTTTTTAAATTTGTGATTTTTGGGTTCAACATTTTCTGGGTCACCCTGTACATATGCACGGAATGCACAGGGTGAATCCGGAAAATGTACACGGATTGAAACAGCTCTTTGACCTTGATGTGTGCATTGAACCATGCAATTGTTGTTGTTTGTATAAAGCGTATTTAATATATTTTATCTTGAAACAAAAAGCGATGTGAATTGGTTGCCGTTAAGTAAACATGTAACCAGGGATGTAATACAGGGTGACTCAAAAGTGTGCACGAATTGAAACAGCTCTTTGATGTATGCATTAAACCATGCAATTCGTCGCTGTTCTGACATACCGGCACATCTCTTTACTTATTTACAGTCATTCGCTAGGTCACTCACAGAACGGGTTTGACCTCGGATTTCCTTTAACGCCACGGCCGGAAAATATCCACCATAACACTTCGGAAAATGTCAATAAATCTCGGAAATCATCGGATTCTCAACTTTCAACTACAAGTATGTGCGTGCTTTAATGATACTAAACTTGCTGTTGATAAACCGTGGACTTCGCTATTTCCAACATGCCTAAGGGATCTTGCCCTTTTACAGATAGAGGAAAGCTAGAGGAAAGAGCGGGTAAATCGCGCTCCTTTTTTCTTTATTGTGTATCCCAAGCTTTCCTCTGTTATAAAATGTCAAAATCAATATACATGTAGGTAAACCATTCAAGTTGAAGTACCCGTTCAGTGAGGTGTTAATCAACGATCCTTTTTCACTCCTTTTAACAATATAGAAAAAATGAGCGCGCTTTCCCCGCTCTGTCTGTTAAAGGGCAAGAGCCCTAAATATATTTTAGACCAATTTATGGCAGGAAACATTATTACCGAACACTATGAAACGTATAATTGTGTTACCTTTTGTATTTACTCTAAGGTATTCTGCCTAAAAAGACACGACAATATGTTAATTTTTTTTCTCGGCCTTAAATTATCCAAAACTAAGATAATGGACATAAAACTATATTAAGGGGGGACTTAAGGAAGTTTTTTGTTGATTTTTGTTAGTGCTGTAATTATTGAACCATGACTAAAATGTATATAAAAGTATACCTTTTTGGAAAGGAAATGGATCAGAAAATCCAAATTTGGCATCAATTTTGACCAAAAATGTTGATTTTTTTTGACCCAATTTTTTTGAACAAAGCTAACAAACATAATTTTGAGTTAAAAATGCCCAAATCACTTGATGATGATGTTAAGACACTAATGAAGGGACGATTCTTTTTTTTAAACCTAATCCAATAATTTTTGAAATTTTGACAAAAAAGTGTTAAAAAAACCAAAAAAACAATTTTTTCACGTTTTTTGGCACTTTTTGGTCAACATTTTCAAAAATATTAGATTAGGTTTTTAAAAAAAAATCGTCCCTTCATTGTCTTAACATCATTATAAAGTGATTTGGCCATTTTTTTACTCAAAATTATTTTTGTTAGCTTTGTTAAAAAAAAATTGGGTCAAAAAAGTGAATTTTGTGATTTTCTCAATAAATCTACTTTTTTGGTCAAAATTGACGCCAAATTTGAATTCTCTGATCCATTTCCTTTCCAAAAATGTATACTTTTATATGCATTTGATTAATAGTTCGATAATTACAGCACTCACAAAATTCAAAAAATCAAATCAAAAACTTCCTTAAGTCCCCCCTTAAATAGGTAGTTTACCTAATATGTGGCGATTTGTCGAGTTATTTCATGTTATAAACGATGACATAATGCAAAATATTGATGAATTTCACAGCCCATTTAGCGGGGTCACGCTTAAAAATGTGGATGGTTGCAAATCGCGTGAACGACAATTTAAAGCCGCTATGCGTGACCTGGCGGCTGACTGGTATTTAATCTAGTTTATCCTCTGAAATAATTAAAGCTAAAGGCATACAGCTACCTTTTTCATGGAAATCCCTCTATCTTTGATATTTCCTTTAAAATAATTCTTTTGTCAAATTAGATTTATAAACATAAAACTAAAATAGCTTGTGATTTACAGAGCAATGCGATGCCTAGAACTGGAACCACCGGTCACTCGCGAGCTGAGTTGAAATAGATTAAATACGCTTTTTATAAAAACAACACCATTTTGATACAATTTGCACAATTCAAGGCCACATTTTTGGGATTCACACTGTATATAATAAGACATTCAAATGATAACGATGACGATGATGATGATTTATAATTTTTATTTATTTTTAGAAAACACAGCTTTCGAATGGAGACTCACTAATGGCAGCACGAAATATGAGGGCAGATTGGAGGTCCGCATCAATAACAATACGGAATGGGGTTCATTCGATGGGTTGTTCATAGATCACTATTCGTCGCCTATCATGTGTCGAAATTTCGGATATGGTTTGCCCTTATCATCTGTTATAGGAAAGTTCGGAGCAGGAAACGGGCCATACTATTTTATAAACTTTGGATGTTACACGGGGCAAGAAAAATCGTTATTTGAATGCAGCGGTGCCATATTATTTGACTTTGATTCACGCATTGGGAACAGACATAGGAAACCGCATGATCTGGGTATTGTTTGTCTGCCTGGTAAGTCACGCTATATCTCACTTAAATGCCATAGAGCTATTGTCTATAGAACTATGATTGTTTATATCTGATAAATATTATATATACTTGTACATTATACATAAATTAAGTGCTCTACCACATATGGGAGCAATAATGTGCACGATTGTGAGTAAACTTGTATACATTACATATACAATTTATTCAACTTTACTCACATTGACTTACTTGACTTGACGTAGGTTGGGTAACTTTCCCGAACCACGATGTTTCACCAATCTTTCTTTAAAAAAAGGCATTTGTGATGCTCCATCAATATAGATGAACGATTCCGAAGCGCAAACGAGAAGATACATAAATACAATAATACAATTTGAAATTAATAAATACATACATGAATTACATGCAATTATCTACACACCAGTCAGAAGTCAAGGCATGAAAACACCGTCTATTTTGTTCGGCCCGGCCCGCCAGTAAAGCCAGATTTCAAGAAAACAAATAGAAATCGGGTCATTTACAACTCGCGATTGTGACGGATTTTGAAGGGGAAGTCCTATTTATTTAGGATATTATTTCTGATTTAATATTAAAAAAACCTTTATGCACAAGAAATGATCCTACACTTTATCAAAAATATGTTTATTTGTTATACATTTTTGGACAGGGGTCAGGGCCACGACTTTTCACCTACAGTAAAAATATACGCCATTTTTCAACACACAGAGACTAAATCGTTTTTTTCTAACAAAAGGTATTCAGCAGGATTCGAACCGAGGAGGGGAGAATCCGTTAGATTACTAGTCCATAGTCGTAACCGCTCGGCCATAACTACTCATTGACGTGTCTATGTGTTCTCTATATAATGAACTAGTGGTAAACTATTGAGTATTCGACGAAATTTATATCCAAATTGAATCCAGTTTCTAAATTGTATTTTAAGTGAAAACGGTGTCGCTGCAAGCTAGGTTTGGATTCAATGTAAAGAGCAATAAATTGATGATCGTAAAAGGTTATTTATTTAAAGCTTTTAATGAGACAAGAGTCAGGGCCACGGGAAATATACCTTATTTTTTCAGTAATGCAACAAAAATCTTCTTCAGAAAAAGGCATTTTCAAGCAGAAACGTCCCTGCAAACATGACTTTAGCATATAAATATAATGGATTAATATTTTATTGCTCCCATAGTGAAAATCCCCTAGTCACATGACGTTGAACCACATTTAAATGCCTTAATGTTGGTGTTGTATAAGGTTGACATTTTGGCATATTGAATTGCACGAGATCGACATCCTCTTTTCAAGGGAAAACAAAATCGCGTCGTATACAATAGACTAACTCAACGTTGGCATCTGACTGCACACTACTTGAATCATATTTCTTTTTTCGAGCAGTCCTCACTCCTCTTTACAGCATCTTGTACATTCTCATAAGTTCATATATATATGATACATTTTAAAGATGATTGTTAATTTGTATCAAAACATAATAATTACCTAAATGTATTCATATCCATCCTGACCAGCCTAAAGAAATAACTACGTGGTTCACTATTGTCGTGAGAAAGGTTCTGTCCCAATACAAAATACTGGTCACTCAAGAATGCATCTCGCGTTGGACACTGGTTTGGGTAGTCAGGAAAAGATCTATGATTATAATCTGAAAAAAAGATTCTGGACTGCACTAGTCTCGTCCGATACTGGAACACCCAGTATCGTTCGATACTGGTACAAAGTGTTCCAGGATCGGGCGATAATGAAACACATTTATGTACCAGTATCAATTGAATTTGTCATATTGTTTAAGTGTGTTGCTTATTGCTGCAAAAAAGATGAAAAAGTAATTCATATTTAAAAGTTATTAAACCTGGTTTTACATTTAATATTCTCGCCCTATATATATGGAATTTGGCTAACAATAATACCAGATTAAGAGCATTCCTTCTTTGTGCCAAACGTAACCATTAAGTTTCCATCTAACATGTCTAATATATAGTTGAATTTGTTTCCAGAAACGTGTAATTATATCACATTGGTATAGTTAGTGGAAAATAGTTTCCGAGTTTTGAAATTGCAAACACTGCATTGATCACTGTTTTTTTAATTTTCATTGTATAGAGCAAATTGTGCCTAGTATGGTATTTATTTTTCTGTACTGGAACCAATGAAGTTTTGCATCCTTTGTAATTTGCATTGGCCGTTAACATATTTGTTGCCAATCCTTGATTGTGATGAAGATTCACTTTGCCGTTTCATTGGATTTATTATGTATTTTATTGTTTCCTCACCATGCTATATTTAAGAGAATTATTAAAAAAGAAATTGCAGGAGAACGAATGAATTTGTTACGATTAATAATAATTCAGTATACAACTGAAAATAACAACAAAATCCGATATCTAAGAACTTTGAAATGCGGTAATTAAGCCATGTCAGTAGTATGACGCACTATACGACACCCGGAAATGATGCGTCACTTTACCGAGGTGCGTCACTTTCTCATGTACCATGACGCACCCCTGAGTCACAAAATTGACTGACATTTGCCATACAATGACGGTACCCTTACTTAATTTTTTGACGCACCATTGATTGATTCTGACGGACCATGAATGTCTCAAATGACGCACCCCACCGTCATACATCATTGTTGACTGAACTGGATTGCAATTTATATGAAAATACTTTATAAAAAGTGTAAAATGTTTTCTTCAAGAGTTGCACATATATACATACAATAGGCTTTTATAAAGCGCCATTTCATAAAGATCACAGCGCTACAGATGACAGAACAATACAAAATGCATGAAAAATATACACAAAATAACAAAGAACATGAAAACAAAAACAAAGGGACCTGACTGAAGCATGCGATGAACTAATGGGGAAGAGGTGCGATTTCAGACCCTTCTTAATAACGCTAGAAACCGTTCTGGCACAACGAATGCATGGCGGTAGGGCATTCCATAGCCAAGGAGCAGAATAGCAGAATGTCCTATTGACTGCTGACTTCATTGTCCTGTTGTGGATTTTATGTACAACTAGACGAGTGACGTCAGAGGCTGATCGCAACCTTTCACGCGCTGGCGAATACAAAGTAAGGCACGATGTAAGGTAAGCCGGTCCCAGTCCATTGAAGCACTTGCAAGGGTAAGGCATGATCTTAAAGTAAATACATTCATTAACAGATAGCCAGTGCAGTTGATGCAAAAGTAGGGATGCGTGGTCTTTTTTGGCTTTACAGAAGATAAGTTTAGCTGCCTAGTTCTGGAGGCGCTGAAGCCGGGCAATCTCCCTTGTATTTGAGCCTGCTAAAAGAGCATTCCCATAATCAAATCGTGAAAGAACCAATGATCGAACAATGTGATTGCTAGTCCAGATAGCGACGGATATGTTTAATGTTACGGAGATGGAAAGCAACACTACGTGATATTGCTGAGATCTGGTCGGCCATTGCCATTTGACTGTCAAAGATCACACCAAGGTTCCTTATATTCTCAGATGGCATGATAATCTCAGAACGAATTTGAAGTAAGACTGAAGGCATACGGCGTTTATCATTGTTTATTGTATGGTGAAGTTACAACAAAAAACTCTGTTTTGTCATTGTTCAATTTGAGCCTGTTTGTCGTCATGATATAATGTTATGTCACTGATACATGAGGTGATGGTGGCGAGAGACCTATAAAATGATTGGATGGGTCAAAAGTTGTATACACTTTAATGTCATCAGCATACAGGTGGTAAGACAAGCCATGATGTTGGATGATTCTGCCAATTGGTATTGTTACACTGGAAAGACAATGGCCCTACAGTAGATCCTTGAGGAATTCCGTAGCATGGGCTTGATTAGCAGAGAGGGAACCGTTAATACTACTGACGCTGGTGGTTATTCCACTTAGGTATGACCTGAAATATTTTAGAGCTGTTCCTATGTCATGGTTCACAGTGTCAAACGCTGCACTTAGGTCTAAACGCACAAGAAATACGCCTTTCTGGTTATGTATTGCGCTCATGATATCGTTTCTAACCTTCAGCAATGCAGTTTCTGTGCTGTGTGCCTAGCGATATTCTGATTGCAATGCAGTGAGTACCATCTCTCGGGGTATTCTCAGTATGGGTATTTAAAATGTCATAATGGCGATCGGGTGATTTATGCACGCTATTTTTGCTATGAACACACGGTGAAAGTATTCGAATAGCACTTCGGGAGTTGCATCATCTAAGTAGTGCTGATAGGCTGTGCACTGTTGGCTGGTAGCTGCCTAAGTGTAGCGATGAAAAGGATTCTGATTAAAATTGGCAGGGATAATAATTGGCCAAAAGCGCTTTGGGACTTTGTTTGCATTGTGGAAAGCGCTATATAAGAACGGTGTATTATTAGTTAGCTATCCTATTTTGTTCTACGCATGATGACGTATCCTGTGACACACCCAGCATGTAAAGTGACTGACATTGACGGCACCACGGGCCCATTTTTCAATATTGTGACGGGCCAAAGAGTGCCCATGACGTACCCTACGTCAATAATGTGTTGGTAAATGACTCACACATGAAGCTGACGCCCCTCTCCCGGGAGTCGTATAGTGCGTCGTACAACTGATGGCATTAGGAAATCGCAAACAAGCATAACTCAAAAATGCAATTTCGTATCACCATATCGTTTGGCTTGCATGTAGAACAGTCTTTGATCTAGTGAACTATGAAGGTCGTTTTTTTAAATCACGCTCTAAATATGAATCATAGTGCTACATAACCTGATTGGCCGGTCACCGGTTGCCATATCAATCATAGGAATAATCTGGCTCCATAGTTACCTGCGTCATGTCATTCTACTTATACCACCCAAGTATGGTGACACTTGCATTTTTAGTAGTTTTGTTTATTTGGCTTGTTTTAGTGTTTAGCCGATCAGGTTCTATGTGATACCATGACAACCATATTTGATTCATATTTTGAAGTTTTTCAACAAGGGCTTCAATGTGGTATATAACATCAAGGTATCCCTTGGAATCATGAGCAGACCGATCTCGAAGTTCCGGGAATCATTGAGCAGATCGATCTCGAAGTTCAGGGCAAAACACGCCCTCCTCTTAATTTGGGAAATATGGTCTTCCAAGATAGGATTGCTTCTTTGACTAATAATATCCCGTATATCTATTTATTGAACGTTAGAAAATCAAACTCGTCAACTACGTCAACGTAACCACAGTGCAATTGTACAGATATCAAATGGCGTCGATGATTGGGGTTACATTTGCCACGGTTATACTTTTGGTTTGGACCGATACGCAAGGGCAAGTCCAGCTATATGTCGTCAATTAGGCTACATCGATTCTTTGGTAATGGTCAGTATGGCTGTTGATGACGGCGCTGCGAATATTTATCTATCAGAATTAGAGTGCCTATCGGATACGGTGACCTCCATCAATGACCCAAGCTGCCTTATAGCACCCATTGAGGAACATACGTGCCGTGACAACAGAGTAGTCGGAGTGATATGTAGTGATAAGTCAAAATAAGATAAATCAAGTGGCCCGACAGAGCAATTTTGAATTTGAGATAATTATGTATACCGGCTAGTTGGTTGTCCCGTTGGTTGTAAAAAAATGATAATTAAGAAAAGGAGGTATATATATACTCATTCAAGTGGTTATGACATTGAATCTGATCATTGTATGACTAATTGATATAAAGATATTTGGGGGAAAAGTACTAGCTACATTTTGAAGGGGTACGTAGTAGTAGTAGTGTTAAAAAACGATATATTTCAGTGCATTTGGAATAACGTAATATTCTGGATGGCCAAAATTATATTTTCCTTGTCTACCAGCTCATCCAACCTATTGACTATTGTTTCCATTAATATTTATGACTGAATTACCTAATCCGGTGATTATCTTTCATCTTCACACCTATTATATATTTTGTGATTACCACTTACATGTGTCAATAACTCTGATAGTGTATTTTTGACCATATTATTTTATAATTAAACTCCGAGTTACAACAAACCATATAATAAATACGTTTTAAATATTATTTTTAATTATATATACACCAGTCTGATGATTGCCGCCGCCCTGTGTGGCTGGTAGGCATGAAACTGCAAGTATACTATGCATACATAATTCATAACAGCTTGTTTTTCAACATACATACATGATGCACACACACACATGGTGATAATGAAAGCAATAATCAGTTAAATATACAGCGTATGGCCAGGAAAGGTGAGAAGAATAAATCGAACCGTGATGAACTAGGAATGGCCATAGTATAACAAAAAAAAGTAAGATAATATGTCTAACATGTAGTACGTTTAAGGTTAGACGTCTAAGATAACGTCTTACACGTCGAAGATGAGCAAATTCAGTTTACAAATATAATTTATTCCGTAATTAGCATAAATTTGTAGGATATCGAAAGTGTCAAAATTGTAAACGGAATAAAGCGAAAATGTTATCTTAGGCGTCTAATATGCATCATAGATGTGTGACCTTACACGTTCTACGTGTAACCTTACACGTACTACGTGTTACCTTACGCGTACTACATGTACGTCTTACCTTAGACGTTTTATCTTCGAGTTTTGTTTATACTATCATGGCCACTCATAATGAACAAGAACAGCAGGGACGAGGTGAAATTCCCCGATATTCTTGAAATTAAGAATCGTATAATTAAAACAATCCAATATTCACTACAATTGGTGCCGTCTTTTAAATTATTTACCATACAGATCATGAAATACCACAAGCCTTGAATTATAGTTTACGCTTAGGAAGGAGTAACGATACACTCTCCGGCATTATTGAAATTAATATGGCCGACCAGCAACAATGGCTGCCCCTGTGTATGGCTGTTGAGAACCCGGTATGTATTTAATGAGTTGATGTCCAGAGATCTATGGCACGATATAGAAACACTTTGGAATGGTGCGTGTAATGTCATTTATAAATATATGCAGTTGAGATAAATTAGCAGGCTTTTTAAATAAATGTCTTAATACTATAATGAAGAGGCAGTTACAGTACAGATAAATACGTTAGATACAGTGTGAGTCAAAAAGAAATTGATCGTGAGACGTGAAATCATATTGTTTTCAAAAAAGATCTACCAAATTTGACGCAGCAATGAAGCACATATTCAAAGAGCATATTCCTCCGCTCATGACGAAAAAAATTGAATTGATCCTTGTTATCATGAGCTATGACTGTTTAGATAAAAGAACCATTTTTACAGATGTCCTCGAGGTTCTAAATCCTATGAAATTATCTGAAGTGAAGATCAAATATTTAAAACAGTTAGGGGCGAACTAGAGGGGGTGTAGGGTGGCATTTCCCCCCTGCCAGAAGAATTGCCCCCCCCCCCCGATGCCTCCAACTGAAATGACAAACTCTTTGTATGCAGTAATGGAAATACCCACGTGACTGTCGACTTAGAGCGGACGATCATGTGTGTCGCAGCTCTATTAATAATTGTGTGTGTACTGATCATAACAGAGGTCCGTGGTTCGATTCCCACAAGGAGCACTTTTTCAACTGATTTATTTCCTTTTGTAAAAGTTGGGGTTAGAAATATTTTAAGTCCACAAAGTGTGTTGTTCCTACTTAGACAACCCCGGGTAGACAGTCATGTGGGTATTTCCATTGCTGCATATAATACGTACACCTGACGAGCCTTTGGGCGAAACGGGCCGTAGTGTGACAAGAGATGTAATAAAGGAAATACTTTAATCCTCTTTCCGCCACTGACTTTATACGTACTGTAATTATATACAAAAATAAAAGGCTATGCCCCCCCCCCCCCCCGCCCCCCCCCCCCCCCCCCCCCCCGATCACAGACCTTCTCCCTCATACCCCATAATGGAAGACCCTATAGTTACGTTACTGGAAACAGGCATCTGTATTCAAATGAGATTTAAACCCCGGTCAGTAGAATGGTGGGCATAAAATAAATAGTCTACTCTATGGCTACACTGAAACATCCTGTTTTATTACTTTTCGTGTTTTATACGAGGAGGAATGCGTGTCGGCCCATTTTCTTTCCTCTTTTTCTCTTGCCATCCTCCCCTTTTTACCTCTCCCACTCACTATATGTTGAGACTTGCAGTTTTGCCTTTATTGAAATAAGTAAGTTTGTTTTAGACAGCAATGACATTGTTTCTTTTCCTTTTTGTCTTTATTGCAATGTTTTCATTCGACTCCAGAATGTAAATAGCATCGCGGAAATTCTATGTAAACAATTATTTGGCGAGGGTTACGTGGATGGCTATTGGCTTGATGCGGTTGATGAAACCAAATGGAATATCACCGCCTCGACACCAAGTATGTTAGTCGGTCCGATTGACAACGATCAATTTGTGTATAACCAGGTGTTAATAGCCACACGTGTCGCACCCATTACGGGCTCGTGTTTACAATATGGATACCAAGCTCAGCACGTGACATGTACGAGAAGTAAGTTAGAAGGTTCAAACTTGAAGACAAAAAGTCTCACACTTTTTGAGAAATTATATCTAACTAATATCCAAAGATTCAAAAGATCCAAAGACTTACTCAAATCCGTTGTTATACGACGTGTGAACGCAGTGTCACGAGTATGTTGGGTTTTTTAGCCTAAATTTGACCACAAATTCTCATAGCATAGGAAGCAGCCAGTGCTGATTTGCCAGTTTCAACCATCCTTTTTTCAGTCTCACACTTTTTCAAGAAAAATAAGGCAATTGGAGACCTACAAAATGGATATGTGCTGTATTTTTAGATTAACACCCAGTGCTACGGATATCATTCGGTCAAAAATATGTTGAAGAACTTGTGTTTAGGGTGTTTTTTGGCTTGCAATGCATTAATTTAGGGGTGGGCAAATATGTATCAATTTTTCAAAACCCAGTTTTTCTATGTCCAATATGTGTGAAAAAAAAGAATATGAACAACAACAAAAAAAGGTTGGTAAAATGGCAAAATTCAAGATGGCCGCCAAAAGGACAATATTGTTAATGAATTTAGAAGTCTGTCTGGCTGGAAAGACTCATGAATGTTAAATTAATACAGGCTTTTAGATTTTTCATGTAGGTGAATACATATGTAGTGATTATACATTATATGTGTGGTATATTAGACACCATAATTATAGAGAAAAATACAAAATGGACGCCAAAATGAACAATTTTTAACGAATTTCAAGATTTTTTGTCTTAAAAGACTCACCAATGTTAAATTAATACAAGTGTTTAGATGTTTTTCATGTAGGAGAATACATTTAATGTTTATACACTTTACTTGTGGCATTTAGACACCATAACTACAAAATGGCGGCCAAAATGACAATTTTTAAACACATTTTGAAAATTGTCTATCTTTAAAGACTCACTAACGTTAAATTAATACATATTTCTAGCGTTTTCAGATAGAAGATACGTATAGAGCTTATACATTATATGTGGTGTTTAGGCACCATAACTATAGGTAAAATACAAAATGGCCTCCAAAATCACAGATTATTTATGTACTCTGACAGAAGTGTTCATTATTCCATATTTTGCATGATAGTGCCTTGCTGACTATAAAGCAAGTCCACGAAATCTAGCAGGCATATTGGCAAACATTATCTTAAACCAACATTGGGAAAGAGTGATGTATCTGCTGATGGGGATCAAAGATATTCAGAGTGACATAATTGTAAGCGATGACGATGAGCCTCAACCAGATGAGAATACTTCCACATCTAAACATGCTAAATAATGCATGCCAATGACAGACATAGCCCCGGTTGACTTTTGGATGTCAAACAAGTCTGGTGACTGAGCAACATTTAATATTGGATAACTTTGGGATCCCAAAAATCAGATAATCAACTTCCTGATACACATCCTGTAAGGCCTATGTGTTCACATAGTTGTGCAAACATTGCTAAGAGTGACCGCATGAATTAAAAGGTCTTCGCCTCTCCAAGTTACATAATTATACTTTAGTACACAGAGTGCACATGCCAAGCTGTTGTCTCAAAGTCATGCTGCATGCCTATTCTATCTTGGTGTAGGCCTACAATGAATATACAACTTGGATGCAAGCACACGTGTCTATGAAACAGATCACATGGGATTTCAAAGGTTTAAGAAAGAGTTTTTGGAACGGTGTCAATCAATCCAGAATTTCATTGAGGCATGGATATTATATGGCAGTGTCGACTGTCAACCTATACATAACGACTGATTTTCGCTCAGAGGTTAGGGACACCATTATATTCCCCTATCGAACCTGCTAGGTATTGTCACGAGACAAACGGACACCCTCGACAGGAATTGGCATGGGTTTTTGGAGAAGATCCAAGAGCTGTCTAAGATTGAAGAGTAATTTGCTACTGAAACTATTTCAGGCAATAGACGCCTGTTTGCTGCTGCGTCGAATAAAGTTATTGTCACAAACAGTTATCAAAATTGTCATCCTTTGACACTGATGAAGAGAGTTAAATGAGAACAAACTATCTATCGCACCACTGACGTACTGCACGAGATCAATCAACATTGAAATTATCTGTGATTATCCGTAACCGTGGTGTTTCACAGACATGTATATCACAAGTAGCCTATACATGTATATGTAAACCAGAACCATGTTTTGCAAGAGGCATTCACTAGCATTTGCCATCTTTGCATTTAGAAAATTGTACATCTCTAATTCGACAGGTTATTTCCTATTTTGAAACATAAATAACTAAATAAATCACATGTTTCCAACTTAAGACCTCGTGCATCTGCAAACAAAAGCATAGACTTTTAGTATGTCATTTATTGACTAAGGAATTCTATAAAACAGAATACATATATGCCAATTTTGGTGACCATATTGAATGTCATCCTCAACCAAGTCACTCTATGATGATGAATAGTATTAATACGCACCAGTATTCAGAGACCTACAATAATATAAATTGTCACCTAATATGACGTTACTACAGAGAATACTACATGTATAACAAATTACATGAAAATTTTGTTTTGGCGGCCATTTTGATTTTGTTATAAGGTCAAACAGGTCATTTTGAGTATCCTGATGAATAAAATCATAACGTGAATGGCAACGTTGAATTCAGAGACCTTGAAAACATAATAAAGTACAATATAAGTTACTGTTATAAACCCAAATATGCTCAATAATAGAGAAAATAGTTTTTTTGGCAGCCATTTTGAATTTTCCTGAATTCAAACAGGTTATTCTGACTACTCTAGTGAGTAGAAACATGATATGAATCAAAAATGTGGATCCAGAGATCTTGAAAACAAAGAAAGTACCATATCAGTTGATGTTATTAACCTGATTTTGCTCAAAAAAGAGAGCAAATATCCGTTTTGGTGGCCATTTTGATTTTTTTCTGAGGTCAAACAGGTTATTTTGACTACCCTAGTGAGTAGAAATATGAAATGAACCAACACTTTGGATTCACAGACCTTGAAAACACATAAAATATCACATCAGTTGGTGTTATAGACCCATATTTGCTCAGAAATGGAGAAAAATGTCCTTTTTTAACGGCCATTTTGAATTTTAGCATTTTACCAACCTAACCATTTGTCTGAGAATTTTGTTGTTGCGTGTCATATTCTTTTTTCTCACAAAATGTGGCGATAGAAAAACTGGGTTTTGTAAATTATTTCCAAAAAAAGTCTAAATATGCCCAACCCTAAATTGGCATTATTAGTTCGTCTCTGAGGCTTCTCTGACCACAATCACTCATCAACAGTGATCTTGGCGATTTGAGAGTTATATAAAAGTTAACATTATAGTTTTTGTTAAATTTATAGTTGGAGTTTTAGTAAATAATTATGAAGTTCATGATTTTAATATGTTTATTTCTGGACAAAAAGTAATGAAACGATTGATAAAACTATTCAATGAAATAAGAGGCATAAAACAGTATGTATTTGTAAAAATGATTACTGCATCAGTGATTAGTCTGCAAATGCAATAGGTAACTCAACTGCATTCATACATTTCAATCATTTCCCAATAACTCACCCATCTGTAACTCAACAATCTGTTATGTTAATTCCATCTAAGCCGAGAACCGCGCCATCTAGTTAATATTTGTACTAAATTAACTGGTCCCTCATAATTGTATAAACTTGAGATGACAGTCCTCATCGAAAACAAGAGTGATATGATGTGGGTTTCTATTCAAAACAACTCATGCTATACTATTTGTACGACAATAAAATAATATGATTCGGACGATATGTTTTCCTTGTGTACGAGGGCGGATCAAACAGTTGTGACACGTGGCCCATGTTTCTGAAGACGGCCATACAATTTCAAAAACTACATTCACATTCCCTCTCAGAAGTATAGGCGGTACTCCAAAGTAAGCATTGTCCTCATCTCTGAATATACAGATTTGGCTAGGTCTTGCATCCTTGTAAAAGGCCTCCCAGCAAGGAGCCAAGTCGTGTGATTAGGGTGGATGTTCCATCCAATAATATGGATATAATTTTCATCAAGGTTAGTCTGGGTGAGGCAAGCTTTGTGGGGACTTGCGTTGTCATGATGCAGCATGATTCGAGACCGTCTTCATGTCTTTCTAGGCTACATTTCACAGGCAGATAAGTAGCTGCAGAAATGGGCCAAGCAAAGCGCATAAAGGTCTCCAAGAACATATCGGTGACGCACTGTGGGAACTGGCTGGGACGTGAGAGGGTCCCTATGGTCGCCCTTGAGCGCCAGTGTACCGCACTTGTTTTGTGCATGATGTTTTGTGCATGCACAAAACAACCGCGGAGGTTCGGCGTTATGTTCAGAGCGCTGCCCTTGGGTGCTGAAGGCTTGCCTTTGAGTCCTCTCATGGTGTCTATGTCGTTCTACGTATGTTGTTCACTTGTCAAACCCCGAACACTGACAGAGCAGGCAGGAGGCTCTCTTTATAGGACGATTACACGGGGTCAATTCATTAGTTCAAATAATCCGACAGCGACTTGGACGCACTAAGAACGTTTACATCGTAGTGGAAGCGCAGTGAGAGCACGTGATACTTAAAAGTAGAAACACAATGGGTCGTAATAAGAGCGCCGTAAAAATGTGATAAGCGGGATAGGAGCGTACTAAGAGCTACCTTGTTTTATTTGAGCAGTTTTCCGCGCTCTGTCTGCGTGCTACATTGGGACCCTCTCCCGCTCTAGCCAGTGTACACTGTGTCCCCCCAATCGGTTCTAAGAGACATTAATGCGTTTGCTTGGCGAAGTTGTGACAGCCCTATAACGGTGTGCCCTCTAAGGTCATTAATGATAATACTAATTTATTATATTTTATACAGCTATCAACATCGATGACTTTACCGTATCTGTTTCCCCCAGCCTCAGTTGCCATAACCGATGCGGATTACATTCACAGGTGTGTTATTGTGATTTAAAATGCGAATCTTTCGGAGATTGCTGCATTGATTACTTTTCGTCATGTAAAACACCTGCAGCGTATGATGATATGAAATATGACGACACAAATTTGTTTGAGATAGAGTCGTACATGTGTGTAGAGATATCGCCATACATACCGAACCAAAAACTAATCAGTAAATGTGCCGAAAGTTGGCAGAATGGTTTGATACGAGATAGATGCGAGCATCAAGGTGTAAATTCAGTAAATACGGATCGATTACCCTCTGCAAATTGGCCAGTTTTTAACCAATATGGTTATAATTTCTGGAACCTATACTGTGCTCTCTGTAATGGACAAAACTATAGCGGCTTGGAAAATTGGGAAATGAACTCTACCGGATTGGAACAAGAAAACCAACGCGAAATGGATGGATATGATATAGACATGTCTTTAAATAATGAGGTAACAATTGTAGGAAATCAGTCCCGAAGTTGCTTCTCCGAATCAAGTTTTCTATCCACCTGCCCTGACAACTACCATAACACAACGGTAATTACGGCTTGTAAGTCACGTTACGTGTGCCCGATGTGTCACATGTTTCATATGGACTATGCCGATCATTACAAAGGGAATAAGCGGCAGTACTTGAACCCATATTGTATGATATGCAATGAAGAAGAAGATGACACAAGCTATGTACCTTGTACTTTGATCAGTGACAGTTTTCTGGGCTCACCGGGCACGTTGAGTAAAGTTATATGGAAAATATTTGAGGATTACCACAATAGTTTGCCAGCCGGAGGATCAAAATCGTGCTCTGACGACGAACTTCTTGACTCCTATTCCGGTATGTGTCGTCCCGTGCCATGTGCGCCAGGTTTTATGCTAACAGACGGTCATTGTGAACTGAATCCTAATAATGAAAGCCTTATCGAAAGTAAGTATTGTGTGCACGAAGATCTTAAAGTGTACACTGGAGGATTATCCACAGACGAAGTTACTGGTACACAAGAATGTGTCTTCAATCAGTTGGATTTTCAGGATTCACAAATCCGAAATCCAGGTGAGACGATTAACTTGTATCTAGGGGCAACGAAAAAGTCAGTAATTAACCATTTTAATAATCACAGTACGCCGGATTTGCTTGCAGTTATTGCTCAGATCAAATCAATGTTGGACCATAACTCGCGGAAGGTACAGCAGGTTTTTGTGTCATGCGGGATACAGACAATGGAGTTCATCCACGCGTGTCGTAAGAAAACATCTGGTCCTGATTGCGCCGGTATATGGTACAACGGTCATACCACCGACTTTCAACGAGTCGGTAACATCACTACATTAGGAGAAGTGTATTTGCACAACAACATATACATAATCCCGGAATTCACGTTGTACAAGGAAACCTTCACGTATAACATCTTCATCGGGTCGTTTACTAGTTACCAGGAACTCTTAGTGTGTGGACATGAGGCACCTGTGCTCAAATGCCTTACGCGGTTTACGCTGTACAAAGACGACTACGAGATACTACAGAGCGACAACGAAAGCTTTTTGGTTTACGCTGGACAGACAGCAATACCAACAAATCAATATCTAATTCTAGCAGACGGCCGTGCCCAGGTTTGTGCCACTAACTCGAGACTATTCTATTACACTGGGAAAATGGACGTAGTTAATTTTTCCGGAACCGTGGCCTCTCTAACAGGTTTAGCAGCTATTTTGATGATTCACATTGTTCTCCCCGAAATACGCGATCGTCCTCCCGGTGTGGCCATGATGTATATGATACTGAATCTTTTTACGGCGCATTTATTGATGCTATTTACGGGCTATATCCACACTAGCGGCTTGCTGTGCATCACCTTGGCGATAATCAGTCATTTTGCCTGGTTGGCGTCTTTCAGTTGGATGAGTGTGATCGCCGTCAATTTGACCTATATCTTTGCGTTGCGACCACTGAATAACCCCGCGATCATACCCCACACTTTCCTGTCAAGCATTTCGACACCCATTGGTCATCTGATTGGATGGGGCATACCTACTCTAATCGTAGTACTGTCTATTCTAATACATATTGCACAGCCACCGATGATTTACTTGCATTATGGAAGCGATGGCATATGCTGGATATCAGAGGACACCGCAAATTTGATTTTCTTCGGTATCCCTGTAGGCATCTCTATATTGCTTAACTGGGTTCTCTTATTCTTCACGGCGAGGGCGTTGTATAAGCGTGATCAGAATTCTGGCAAGTTAAAGACGACCTATGCGAAAACCACCAGTGAACGACTGCAGTGTACTGTTCTTTATTTGAAGGTAATAACATTTAATGTTTTGTTGAGAAATAAGTATGCTGACCTTCAGAGAGAAAAAAAGCTTTAGTCACAGATTTGTGCTCTAGATTTACGATTACCACGTAATAATATTGCGCCCCTCGCCCTTGGTTGCAAAAGTCTTTCCATAATGACTTCCCAGAGTTAACAAACCAACTCTTCTAATATTCATACAATGATTTTCCCGTTGAATCCTTTCGGAGAATGTACATGTGGTCATACAACAATATATTTGTCTAGAACCATTGCCTAAACAAATTTGGAACTTATTTCTATTATTGTGGCACAGGATAAGAGCACCCATAATTGTAAAACACCGATTTCAATTGAACAAATATCAGTTTAGATGTTTTTAATCCTCGTCCTGGACTTTTTTGTAACACGGTTTAATAAGGGGTAGTTACCCCCAACCTAATCAAATCCAAACACAGATGCAGAGAATGCTTAGGCTAAAAAGGGTTTTGCCGAAACAAGGGGAGGAGGCGGTGGGTCGGTCGGTCGATTAACTTCAGAGGGTCAACCCCCTTTTTTGTTATAGACACTTTGGAGTTCTATTCTAAAGCTTACCCGACACTTTTAAAGGAGACAAAGACTATACAAAAAAAATTAAATGACTTATACATTTGTTTTAATAACGCCACACCAAAAAAATGTTAAAAGGTCTAAAATCTTAATGAAAGCGTGTTGAATGCAAGGGTGACAGGCTTGCATTCCGTAGTGTAAACCCTCAAACCATGTTTGATGTCCCGTTTTTGCTAGAATCTTGAATGTCACCTCCTTGGTGTTTTACAAGGTAGGGTATGGGTAATACCTATTGATTATAAATAAAGTCTAGGACATGTAGGCCTATTTGGCAAATTCAGATAAATTTACAATTACAAAAATACATTTTTCACCATAAAGATTGTTATGGATCGGTCGTGTTTGGCAAACAACCCCTTTTTTGCGTTATTTTGGTACCATGGTGTTAGAGCTAAGAAGTCTCCTCTTTCGATTACATACTCATTGATTACTCAGTATATGGCTGTAATGTTTATATAATTTTAAAGATAATTTTGGTTTGCTTTCAAATGCCGTTAGTTCTATTATAATTACTCTTCCCAATCCATTGATATACTTGATCAATCACGAGTACTTAGAAACAGGTTGTGCCACTTTTAAGGAAAAATGATGCTCGTTTTACCTCCCCGACTACCAACCCCCTGAGTGTTTTGACATACACTTATTCATGGATATAATTTCAGAGGTGTCAAAATGTGTTTCTATGACAAGCAGTAACCTGTAGAACTGGTTACTGTTATGTACTGTAATCGGTTTTTGCAAATGTGTCATCTCACTAAAAGTGTTGGGCCTGTCCACACTTTGGGAGAGGTAGTAAACTGTTTCCAGAATAAATCAATATAACGTCGATCCTGAAACAGGCCAGAAAGGAAAAACCGTATGATACACCGTGGACGTACCATGGTTACACGCGGACTTTACATTTAATAGGCCTACACTATCAAACATGTTGTGATACGGTTATCATCAATTTTCACTTACCAAATACTTAGTTGTCTTCAACATCACTCCAGCCTGATGAATCACCTAAAACATTATTTTGTCCATGTATTTGGTATTTTGTGTATATAAACCAACATGATTAATAATAATAATAATAATAATCAGCATTTATATAGCGCCTTAGCAGAAGATCAAAGCGCATTAATTTTGCTGCTGGTGAATCATAAGAATCAGGTCGCATCAACTAAGGTGCTGCGTGCTGCGAACTTCCCGCGCCCGCGCAACCCTATCCGCACACCGCACTTAGATTGTAACATCCATCATTTTTTAATGCAGCTCCCCAAATACCTTTGGGTCAAGGAAGTTTTTGATAACCGAAACAACTGAACACCGATTTTGATTACATAGGCCAAGGGCATAACATCAACCAGAGTGCCTCTTTCCATAAGTCTGTCTGGTACGCCTCCGTCATGTCTGACAGTTTGTGACTTTCAAGATGGCTCTCCACTGTTGTCGGTCAGCAGCTAGTTTGTATACCCCTGTTAGAGGTTGTCCAGTAAGATCTTTGATTCTGTCCATCCACCTTGCTCTAGGTCGCCCGCGTCTTCTTGAGCCTTCAATTTTCCCCTGCATAAGGACCTTTTCAAGGCAGTTGTCCTGACGTCTGGCTATGTGTCCGAAGTAGCTGAGAGTCTGGCGATTGACTGAGTCAAGCAGTATATTCTTCACACCAATATCATGTAGTACGCTAATATTTGTACGTTTAGCAACCCAGGGGATTTTGAGCATTTCCCGCCAGCACCAGAGTTCAAATGCATTTATCCTATCACGATCTGCCTTGGTAAGTGACCATGTTTCACAGGAATAGGTGGCTTTGGGGAAAACAAGTGCTCGAACAAGGCGCACTTTTGTTGCTTTGGTGACTCCTCTATCTGCCCAAATTGTGGAGAGATTTGCCATGGCAGATCTTGCCATTGTCAGGCGTCTTCTAATTTCTTGCTTACAGCTGCCATCCGTGGTGATAAGTGCTCCAAGAAAGTTGAACTGTGTTATTTGCTCAACTTCCTTCCCATCTACCATCAAAGGGTCTGTTGGCTGAACTCCACCAATGATCATGATTTTGGTTTTACCAACATTAAGACGTAGACCCATAGCCTCACTCTCGTGTTTCACTTTTTCAAGAACACACTGGAGATCCTCAAGGGTAGTGGTGAGAAGGGTAGTATCATCTGCATACCGCAAATTGCTTAGCTGCCATCCTCCAATTGACAGTCCACCATTCCAGTTGTTGAGGGCATTTCTCATGATGTATTCGGCATACATGTTGAAAAGTGTAGGCGAGAGAATGCAACCTTGACGCACCCCCTGTCCAAGCGAGAACCAGTCACTGTTTTCTTTCTCTGTATGTACACAGGCAAGTTGGCCATCATATAGGTTCTTGATTATATGCACAAGATGGGATGGAACTCCAAGTGCCAGCAGGGCTTTCCACAAAGCACCGTATCTTACACAGTCAAACGCCTGAGCATAATCAATGAAGCACAGAAATGCGGTCCTTTGAAATTCATTACATTTCCCTATGATCTGACGAATGTTGGCAATATGGTCTCTGGTACCCCTTCCTCTTCTGAATCTTTAGGATTTTACTTGCATGAGGTATTAGTGCTATAGTTCGATTATTTTTACATTCACTGATGTCGCAAGTGTCAAGAAAACAGATTTTTTTTCCAGTCCTCTGGCCAGACTTTTGTGCGCCATATCTTGTTACAAAGCTGCAACATAATTCTGATTCCATTGTCACCAGTGCTCTTCAGCAGCTCACCAGGAATTTCATCAATACCAGAAGATTTATTGTTCTTCAATTTCTGCATGGCATTCCTAACCTCAGATAGCAAAATATCAGGTTCCTCTTCATCCAAGTCTAATTGTACGTTTATGTTAGTTTCCTGGGAGGCGAAGAGACCCATACAGTATTTCCTCCATCTGTCTTTGATGTCCTCACTTTCAGTTAACACTTTTCCATAAGTAACACACCAAAATATATATATTTGACCTAATACCCACCTGTTAAAGTAACACTCTGAGTATTCTTCTGAGCTTCTATCTTTCAGAAAGACGTATTGATCATTGCGCAATATCTAAGAATATCTAAGAAGATTATACACAGGATATATACTGAGTCAGTTATTACTAGTTACTGCCCTCCCACATTTACCAGTTTGTACTGTTATTGCTAAATTTTGGTGCTTTAACGCATACAAATTCGCGTTTGCAAATGCTAATTGCATCAGTATTAACAAATGTAATATTGTCTCATTTACACATTCAGATCGATACGGTAATGGGAGTAGCTTGGACACTCGGATTTATGGCTGCGTATTTCGATACACCTGTTCTTTGGTGGTTGTTCGTTGTCATATGTTCAACTCAAGGATGTTTTATATTCGTGTTTTTCGTTATAAATCGTCTGTGGATCACACGATACGGGAAACGTGACAGGTTGTCCGAGAGACCAAAAGATGAAGACCATAAAGACAATCAGGAGGAAAGTAATTCAAGTAACCAGCCAGAGGAACAGACCACATCAGCTTAGAGGTCATGTTAGCGCGTCTATATGGTTATAGGCAGTTCACTTTCTGTACCACGGCCGTTACATTTTGGTCTCGTTACTTTTATTCGCGCGATATTGTCATGTATTCAGTAGAGCACGCACTAATCATCACCTCCCAGCGTCAATTGGTTGACACGCAATCTCCTACTTATGTTTTTGTCTCAAGACGCCCCAATTGAATTAATATTGTACCACCGTCGATTGCGCTGATGCGGCCCATTTCTCACCTTTAGGGATGACATCAAAACTCGACCCGTGGTAGTCCTCCGGTTTTACCAACTGCATCATTGACAGCTTTAAGTAGATCTTTTCATTTCATCAATTTGTTTTACATTCCTTCAAACTACATTGTATATATAGTAGGTTCTAGCATGGCAATTCCGTGACCATTCTCTGGCTAGTAAGGTTTGACGATTGATTTGACATCTATGAACCATAAAGAAAAAAATAAGCTTTAATGCCCCTCGCAAAAATCCCGGGGTTTTTCGCTAGAGGCGAAAATCCAGAATGGCCGCCATACAGGAGGTCCGAAAACTTCAATTAAGCTAAGAAGCCTACCAAATTGTTCGCCTAAGCACAAGGATTCCGGAAAAAGTATAGTTTGCCCTACTTCCGATGTTTGGTTAGCGAGTTATGGGGTCAAACGTAAAAAGGTCGTTGACCTTTGCATATGGGGTCAACATTTAAACTTGCTCCGATTTTGAAAAATGATATCTCAAATTGCTTGGGGTGTGTTGGCAGCGTTAGTACACCGTTTAAACATTCACTTGTAACAATGTGACATGTACAAGTCATAGTATTAGTGATACATGTATGTATAATGTGTGTGGGCTATTTGTGTTTTTCTGCTGTTGTTGTTGTTGTTGTTATTGTACAGTCCTCAAAATAAGTATATAACTGACCAGGTAATTTATATGCTCTCAACTCAAAAACTATAGGTAAAAATATTAAATTATAAAGGAAATCTCATCTCTTCAATTTGAGATAATACACGTGAAGATTGAATGAAATAATTAAACTACACTTTTGTTCTATCCTTATCAATGTAGTGTTCTCAATTATTAACCGATCTTCATGAACAATGTCTCAAATCGAAGAAAAGAGATTTCCTTACAACTTTACAATTTAATATTTGTACGTAGGAGCTATAGTTTTGGAGTTAAGAGTATATTTATTACCTGGTCAGTAACTTATTTTGAGGACTGTATATGTTTTGTATGTTAGGTAATAAAGGCGGATGCTAAAGGTGAAAAATGTCTGTAAAATAAAGTGAAAGATGTTGTAGAGCAGCACGGTTGACAAGTGACCCCAGATACGCCACTGGGGCTTCTTCCTTATTAGGCAAGTTATTATAATTAATAGTTGGTTATTGTTTTGATTCCGGCAATTATTTTGATTTTAAAAATGCAACAATTGCATACTTATCTGTTCTTGGACGGTCATAAGTTTCCATATGCAAACGAAAGGTTCTATTTTAGTGCCCACAATCGCAATCGCGGTAATTGATTTGACCTTTGACACGTTTGTGTCAATCGATCAGATTCCGTGTCGTCTGCATTGTTTATATGGATTTCGGCTCATTGGTGAAGATGCATTGGAGCAATCACTCGACGATGTAGACGGTGCTATACGTAAAAGCAAATCAAATATGCTGTCAATCGGCGAGAGAAAATGCGCCGAATGAGGTATTAGCTTAGCGACTGACCATTTTATTAGGCCTAGCCTAGGCTAGGCCTAATCTTTTGCTTATCAAAGTAAATTATTTCAAATTACAGGAATATTTTTATATGTTATATAAAACAAATATTTACAGCTCTATATTCGAGAAAATGGTGCAAAATAGTAGGCCCACAGTCTCTAGGCACCTTGGGGAGCTATTTTGCACCATTTCCCTCATGAACAGTAAATAATGTGTATATTATTTCCCTGTAATGAGGAGCTACGAGGGAAATAGTAACTTTTATGGGAAATGTTTCCCTGCTCGTGATCGCGGTAATTGATTTGCCCTTTGGCAAGTTTGTTTCACGATCGTTCCGTCTGGACTAATTTTCCGGAGTTTATCACCAAAATGGAGAATTTGGGTTTCGGCTCATAATAATCGGTGAAGATGCATTGGAGCAATCACTCGACCATAAAATAGACACTGTTAATACGAAAAAGCAAATAAAATATGCTGTTAATCGGCGAGAGAAAAAGCGCCGATGGAGGTAAGCTTAGCGACTAGGCCTATGACCTTATTTTTATCATGTAGTTCACATGACAGAAATATTTCTGTCATTTGAAATATTGACAGAAATATTTCAAATGACAGAAATATTTCAAATGACACAAATATTTCAAATGACAGAAATATTTCAACTGACAGAAATATTTCAAATGACAGAAATATTTTAAATGACAGATATATTTCAAATGACAGAAATATTTTTATATATTATATAAAACATATATTTACTTCTCTATACTCGGAAAATGGTGCAAAATATGTCCCCTCGATAAATTAGTAGGCCAACGGTTTCCAGTCACCTCGGGGAGCTGTTTTGCACCATTTCAACTCATGAACAGTAAATATTTGTATACCAGTATCATCCGATGCTGGAAAACTAAAAGTCGGTGATTCAGTATCGCTCGATACTGGCACAAGTAAAATGTTTCCAGTATAGACGTTATTCATAATTGGCGATTTCATGTCTCGATAAAAATACAATCTCGTACTTTTACTGCAATGTAATGAACTATGAACTTCTACATTTTCCTATATAGATAGTGTCGGTTACCAGCAAACATTTCATTTCAAACTAGTGAAATAGATAGTTTATACGTTCAAGTTTATTTCACGAATGTAATAAGGTCAAATATTGAACAGCTCAGAAGTTTGAAGCATCTTTTATGATTAGTGCAAAGTTCACCACATTAAAAACTACATCACTCTCGTCTCAGCGACATCGTTAGCCTCGATTTCGGAGCACTAATGTGGCTACGAACGGCCGGTAATTTTGAATTTCCGTTGGTTTCAATGTAACAATGGATTTTGATTATATGACCCCATAAAATTCATCATAGGTTAGAAGAAAAATTTTCCAATCCAAAACCGTTCGGGATGGCTAATCATCCCAATTGTAAATGCTATTTTTTGAATTTAAACCGTTGTTAAGCGGTCGTCCCATTCACTTGATTAGGTAACCTCGTTCGCATATTTTAACCTGAATACTCGTGAATACGCCTATGTCCAGCGTCGTCTGCTCAGTTGTTGGATAGCACGGCCCTCTGTTGACGTAAATACTCCTAATAATGAATAACGTCTATTGCCCGATACTGGAGCAGTATTATTTATCTTGTTATGAGGCACATTAACATGAAGTATTTTATTTTTTAGAGATCGTGCACTGTAAATTACGTGTTTAGATCCTAAACACAAATCTAAACACCGTCCTGTACATACTTTTGTCACATGTTGAATTGATAAACGCATTATTGGTCATCAAATTATGACACTTTCTTGGACAAATTTATGAAATTTTAAACCCATGAAAATTGAACCACATGAATAAACTTTCTTCAAATGGTTGTCACCTGTTTGGATAAAAATGTGAAGGACCTGTTCATGGTTGAATGAATAACATCAATTGAAAGTGTATATAATCCCTTGGAGTACACTTCAATTTGTCAAATCGCTAGGCAAGAAAGTGTCATCTTTTATTGGTCATCAAATTTAATAAATGGCAGCATTTCAAGGCGAAGGTTACCTGTTGGGTGAAACTTTATTGCACATTAAATGTGTAACATTTTAGTCTACATTTTACATATTTGTAACAGGTTAAGTAGCGTAACCGTTTTCCAGAAAAATGCACGTTTCCCACATGCTGCTGTATCGAAGTTAAGTAAGCTTAAATTACTACACACACACACGTTGGGCAAAGAAATACTACATGTATAGGCTCTCACCCGTGACCTTACCTCGTAACGTCTCACCAACTCACTGAACAAAATTTGTGACCATGACATATTTGACGGCCTCCCACACAGGGATGGAAATAAGACCCGCCCGCCCGCCCATAGCGGGTAACTTTCGAGTCGGGCGGGTGAAGATGCAAAGGTACCCGTCCGACTGGCGGGTAACATTTTTGAAGCTCAAAGTGATAGTAAGAGTAAGTTCAGGGTAATTTCATCATCAGACCGTGTGTCATGATGATAGAGGAGATCAGGTTGATAGGAGATTAAAGAGAGTATTGGATTGATGAACATGATGAAAACGAGGAGCTGTTACGGGCTAGGGTTACAGTGGAACATCGTACAATAAAGACAACAACATGTAATTGTAGTTTAAAAGTAGTCTTGCTCTTAATTGTTTGCTGCAAAATATTATGAAAAAACCTTGGGCTGGTGGAATTTTTGTCGGGCTGGTAATTTCTGTGAGTTACCTGCCCGACTGGCTAGTTGACAAAATTCTGAAGTTCCACCACTGCTCCCACATGACATCACAGTTAAATTTGGTTAAATTTGAGATGGAAAATTTGATTTTCTATCCAATTTACTAAATACGATACCCACTTAGTGAAATCCAAAATGACGACAGTCGCTCGCATGATCCAATACGTTCGATCAATAACATTCATTTTTAAACAGCTAAGAGATCGAGAGTTTAAGCAATCCCATTGGTTCTCAGAGAAATCGGCGACATTTAGATGAGACAATTGAACACGGGAAGGTGGGCTTACGTTTTAACAGTGCGTCCGACATTCACAATGCGTGGTTTGCTTCATAACGCGCACTTCTGCAGCCGCCGGCGTCTTTGGCACCTTTCCTGCGCTTATGCCGGCGCCGCGACGCTTACGCATGGTGTACTCATCACATGGGATTGGATGGAATGTTTGTGGGTTATTCGATCCTAGCAGGGGTAAAAGTTGTCAAATGTGGACAATGAAATGTACTTATTTCTTTGATAAATGTCTAAAGTATGATTGTTTAAGAATGAGAATAAAGGTATTGTTTTTAGACCGTACCCGTGTTATATTGTCTGACATAAATGCGTTCGGTAGTATTATTTTTTGCGTAGAACAACTCCGCCTGCGGCGTCGTTGTTCTACTTAAAATAATACTATCGTCCGCATTTATGTCAGACAATATAACACGGGTACGGTATAAAAACAATACCTTTATTCTCTAATTATTGTTCGTCACGTGTTCAACAGATGTTTAAAATGCTACACGCCTGATAACCTAAACATGTTTAGGAAGTATTTACTTCATATAACGTATGTGTTTAATTACTAAATGCATATGGCCTAATGTGTTTAGCAAGTGTTTCGCCTAGCAAACATTTAGACTTTAAATACGGGGTGACGTTTAAGAATTGTAATTCTTAAGCATAACATACGAGCCCCGTAACATGTTTTGTTAAGTCGAGTATGTTTAATTGCTAAGCACCTATCAAGTGCTTAGCAATTGAACACACGCGCTAAGAAGTAACCAATATTTAGGTGTTTAATTTCAAAACACTCAATTTGCAGTGTAGCTATCTTCATTTTATTGGCTTCGAAAAGAAATAAAAATCTCAATTATTTGTTCCTGCAAACCTGATGAATTTATTCACAAAATGTTTTACCGTATACAATGGGCTCGCTAGCAAGCCAGCATTAGTATTCCCACTGAAGATTATGATTACCGCAATGGGCCCTAAAAATTACCATTCAGTTTCCTCACACAGGGCTGGTTCTTAACAACATATCAATTCTGGATGACTACCTGACAGGCAGCCAAAACTAATCTGGATGGAGATTGGTCGGTTTATAAACAGTAGTCACTGTCAGGTCATACAGGGTGAGTCAGAAAGAACGGGCAATTATTAGCGAAAGCGCCAGAGAAATACATGTACATTTCAGGCCTGAATCTTCAAATTTAATGATAGTGCTTCAAAGACCATATATTTGGCTCTCATTCAGAAAGAAGAAAAAAATGAATTCAACCAGTGGGTCATAATGGTACAACCATTTTTGTAGAACCCGGTATTCAAAAGCCAATCCACGGAATGACAATATCACGTAGTATTGTTGGGTGGCTGATGCAGAGATGCCAATCAATGAAACTAGTGAAAAACATGAAAAGGCACATGAATGTTGGATAACAAATCTGAAAATGACTGGAAATCTTAAAACTGTGAAGTTATGCGTAAATAAGGCCTAACTTCAAAAAGGCAAAATTGAAACGAGGCGTCTCAGCTGATTAAGAAAGCGAACCTTAAACAATAAAAGAATGCCTTGATAATTTGACCATTTCGTGGGTTGGTTTTAATTTGGGGCTCTACTAAATAACGTGATTTATTGATAATTTGACCATCTCGTGGATTGGTTTTAATTTGGGGCTTTACTAAATAGTGTAACTTGATAACGCAGAGGTCGATTTTTAATATTTCGTCTTTTGAATATGCCTGCCTACATTTTGTGTGACGACTTTTGTGTTAAAACGATGCCGGTCTTTCTGACTCACCTTTATTATTACTACAGATCAGGCCCGTAATCCCCCCCCCCCCCCCCCCCCCCGCCAAATCTGAAAAAAAATCCTTTTTTGTACCAATGTATCTTTTTTGTACCAATGTACCTTTTTTTTTACTAATGTACCTTTTTTTTGTGAAAACGCCCCCCCCCCCCCACCCCTATTTTCCGAAACTGAGTACAGATCAAGGAGAAGTGACCACAAAAAGATGGCAGTGATAATGCATATCAATACAGCATTCAAAGATGTCAAGAGCTAATAGATTAAAGCTCTGTTGGCAAATATAAAAGATTCAGTAAATACTGTAAATGATCAATACCGACGTAGTATTGGTTGTCATAGAAACCGTGTTTTTATTAGTATATTTATATGGAAATTAATGATCGACTTGCCCGGGTCGTTAAGGTTGCTATATTTTGACCATCTATCAAAATGTGTGCTTATTAATAATACAGAAATGCTGTAATTACGTGTACCCGAAATTCAGATGCAGAAGCTAGCTCGAGATTACGACATCATTACCGTAATTTATCACTTCTCAAATAGTTTACATAGGAATTATCCGACTAAATTTGGGTCATCTTTGATCTTTGTGACGATTTCAACATGTCCATCGCAACAAAATATTTGCCTTACTTCATTAGAGATCTTATCATTGCTGTATTTGGTATTCCTGGAAATGCACTTATTTTGTTCGTTTACGCAGCTAAGAAATCGCGCACAAGTACAGATGTGCTAATCATGTGGTTAGCTTTGTCGGATTTCTTATATTGTTCAATAACACCACCCGTTTTCTACTTTAGTTGGGTGGTTTGTCCAATGTTATCACTCCCGTATTGCAGATTTCGAACATTTATTGCATACTTATCTATCTTAGTATCAATATTTCTTACCGAAGCTATCGCCGTGGATCGTTATTTGGCGGTGTGTCTACCTCTGAAAAAAATCATCAACCCTTACCGTGCTAATTTGATGGCAGTCGTATGTTTCATACTAGCTGGAGTCATAACAAGCTTTCAAATTATGTCTATCACAAACGTCACAGATTATACTTCAATTCAAGATGGAAATATAACAACCTCTATCCGTAAGTGTACCTCTTGCGTATTTCTTGACAGCAAAAGGAAAGAAATCGCCCAAACTGTTAAATTAAGTATCATTGCAATACTGTTCATATCTATGGGTGGTTTGTACTCTCTAATATACAGAGCGATTCGGCGACAAGCAAAGGTACGGGTAGCAATGGGATTAAATGCTGTACCTAGTTCTACGTCAAAAACGGCCATGTCCGTACATAATTTCACTGAAAGACACCCTGTCCTAGCAAATACATCCACGACAACAAAAGGACCTCAAGAGAGCGTAGCCAGTCCTAAGCGCAATGTTTCATCTTATGTGGCCTCAGAGGTCATCAAAATCAAAGGCAACAACGAAGCTGGACCTTCGCGTTCTAATATGATTGATGAAGCGAAAGACAACCATCGCCCCTTTTCTGACAAAAACAGAACAAACCCTCATCGAAACACGGATCAACGGCGAATTACATTCATGTTATTTGGGATTACCTTCCTGACATTTACAACATGGACTCCAACTTTAGTATTATCGGTAATTGCTGTATTCAATCCTCTTGCCCTGGTGGGTTTAGGCAAAGGTGTACTAGCCCTGATTAACCTATCTCGATCTATGTATTCCATAAACCATGCAGCTAATGTGTTCATCTATCTTGCTTGTAATAAGAGATTCAGAGACCAATGTGTGGAACTATTCTATGGGATTCAACGTCGATTTTAATATTGGAAATCATGGAATCAGTTGTCTTCTTATATTGGCACCCCTTCTTGAATTACTATATAACAACCCAAACTAGCTTCCTGCCTCATGGTTAACTCGTATTCGAACAGTAAACGTAATGGTCAAAATTGTCCTTACGCGACACACTGTTATTGCAATTTTCACGGTCAGAACTTTCATTTCAAATTGGACAAATTGTTAGCATACAAACATTATTTCGAAAATCCATTATGTAGGTGGCAGTATGTACCACTTCAAGATTGTAATATATTAAGAGCAAAAAATGAAAGCTTTGTTGGAAGGTATAAAAAGAGTATATGTATTTAAAACCAATGTAATATTATCGGTTGCCATAGAAACCGTGTCTTTATTATTATTTTGTACGGGTAATATCGATCCTTAATAGATTGCTATAATATTACAACGAAATGGGGATGCGATTTAATTTTAAGAACGTCACTGAAGCTAGCTGAATGGAGCGAGATACGACATCACGACCGTATTTTATTACGATTAAAAGTGATTAAAGCAATATTATGTGATCTTTTTTAAAACCTTTTTTACACATAATGTTTCTCTCTCATAATAAAGTTTGACTATCGGGAAAGACATCCCTGAACTCATAAATTGATCTTGACTGTATTTCCCGTTAAAGAAGGTGTCCAGCAAGCAAAACATTGTGCATTATATGTTTGAAAAAGAATTATCGCGTCCAAATCACGTAGTAATATAGAACAAAACATCATACTTATCTTAAAAACCGAATAAACACTGCCATCTCTAAACATGCCATTTTTAAAATTCGCGGCAATCGAAAGTCCCGGCATCAATGAAGTCATAGTTATAAAATGTACTTGCGTAAATTTGAGCACCAATAACCATGACGTCATTGATCCCTGGACTTTCGATCACCGCGAATTTTAAAAATGGCATGTTGAGAGATGGCAGTTTTTTATTCATTTTTATGATAAGTATGATGTTTTGTTCTATATAACTTCGCGATTATTTTACTAACCTATACTGCACAATGTTGTGCTTGCTGGACACTTTCTTTAAAGATATCACAGAACTTGACTAAATCACAATGGAATCTGCTTCAAATTTAAGAATTGTTCAACATATTTTTTGTCGATTTTCATCATAAAGTATTTCCTACTGTATTGTATTTACTTGTGCACAGTTGTGATCGGCGTTAATGTTAACACATTCAAACAATGATTTAAAACTAATTAGGAAACGCATTGTTCTTCATGATTATAAACTTAATTTGACCCCAAAAATTGCATTTAGATGAAAAACTCAAAGATATGGGGCGTTTCATGAAAAAGATCACATAATATGCCTTAAAATAAGGATTAACATGCGATGTACAATTTTAGATGTGTGTATAGTTTACAAAGGAAATACCAGACTAAATAATTGTGTCTCCTTTGATACAAATAATGTCTGTGACGATTTCAACATGGCTATCGCAACGAAGCACTTGCCCTACTTCATTAGAGATCTTATCAATACTGACTTTCAGTATTCCTGGAAATTCCTTTATTTTGTTCGTTTACGCAGCTAAGAAATCGCGCACAAGTCAGATGTGCTATTAAAACATGTGGTTGGCTTTGTCGGATTTATTATATTGTTTAATTACACCACTCGATTTTCTCTTGCACAAGCAAGTATCGGATATTTATCTGCCTAATAATTTCGATATTTCTTACCGAAGCTATCGCCGCGGATCGTTATTCGGCGGAGTGTCTACCTCTGAGGAAAATCGTCAATCCTCACCGTACTCATATGTTTCGTATTAGCCGGATTAATAACAAGTTTTCTAGTTATTTCTATCACAAAAATGTACGGATTATACTTCAATTCAATATGAATATTTGACAACATCTACCCGTGAGTGTACCTCGTGACAACAAAACCGGCAAATCAGTCAATTTAGGTATCATTGCAAATTTGCAATACTGTTCATAACTATGGGTGGTTTGTACTCTGTATAGAACGGTTCGCCGGCAAGAAAACGTACGGGTAGCACTGGGAATAAATGCCGTACATAGTCAGTCTATGTCGAAAATGGCCGTATGATACAAGAGTCTTAGCAAATACATCCACACCAGGGGAGAGTTATCCTGAATCGTCGACTGAGCTGCCGGAAGATGGCGTAGATAATCCTACACATAATGTGTTATCCCATGTGCCTTCAGATGTTGTCAGAGCCAAAGGCGACAACGAAGCTGGACGAACACGTTATTTGTGATTAACAAACTTTCAAATAAATGCTATCGCAAACTTCAGAGATTATACTTCAATTCAAAATGAAATTATAACAATCTCTATCCGTAAGTGTACCTCTTGCGTATTTCTTGACAGCAAAAGGAAAAAAATTGCCCAAACCGTTAATTTAGGTATCATTGCAGTATTATTCATAACTATGGGTGGTTTGTACTCTCAATTGTACAGAGCGATTCGCCGGCAAGCAAAGGTATCTATCTCGATCTATGTATTCCATAAACCATGCAGCTAATGTGTTCATCTATCCAGTAATACGAGGTTTGGAGAGCAATGTTTGGAATTAGTCCGTCGAATTCGCCGTCGATTTTGAGACTCGTTTTGCTTGTTATGAGTTTTATAACATTAATAAAGACTATCGTACTATATACCCTATCGTACTATACATGTATACCCAATCGTTCTTTATTTAAAAAATAGTAGACAAACTGGTCATAGTTTACTGAAGGTGGTTGTAAAACCTTAAAACAGATAATATTAAGTCATGTTATATTCTAGCTCTGGTATAGATGAAACTTTAACAACGTTTTCATACTCTTAATAGTCACAAACCAATTGAAGAGAGGTACGAAGAAGAGTGCATTGAAATTGTGTAAATGCACTCACCGTGTGCGGATAAACGCTTGCACTACGCCCTTTAGTTTGAGTATCGTTCACGCAGCACAGGTTTATCGACCTTATGCTCTATGCTAACCTAGTAAATATAGCACTCGCAACATTAGGTTACTAACATTCTTATTCATATAAACTTATATTAAATACATTTAAAATAAGTAATCATTTAGTTTGTCATATGATTAGTTCAAAATGCTGATGTTTGGTTTCTCGCAAAATGAAAAAAAATCATAATAGTCGAGGGATCTTGATTTGCTCATAATTGTTACATCAAATTCACCCGTACAAGTAATAACGGGTGAGCTGCGGTAACGTTTACCTAAAAATAAAAATGACAAAATATGCAAAAAACTCTAAGTCACTTGATTAATTGTATGCAAAATGTACAACCGTTTTCCTGTAAGCTCGTACAACAAATAACATAATAAATAACTGCCTCTATTTAGACACCACAATCATCACATATCACGATTTTGAATTTGCTATTTCTATTACTATTGATTGATAAAGATGATATGTGTAATGTTTAATCTACCAAATATTTATATGTCACATCTATCTCTAGCGACCATTACAAGAAATGGCTTATCAAATGGTTTACTTGTGGAATGGTGGTATATATGTATTTCCTGAATAAAGTCCCAATATTTTCATATATTTATAATCGGTAAATCTGTTGTTCAATGGCGCTATTTTTATTAGGGACGGATATTAGAGATGTCTAATCAAACGATTAAATGAATGATTGCATGATCAATGGTTTATTATTGGATGATCGATTGATTTATTGATTGTTATCTCGTTTAATTGATGTATTTTTACTAAATTTAAAGGATTGCAAAAATTGCAAAGCAGTTTTGAGTCCTAAATTAACTCAACCCTAACCTTTACGAAAAGGAAATAAATCAGTTGAAAAGAGGATCCTAGGGGAAATCGAACCATGGAAATCTGCATTTCAAGGCATGTCTCTCAACCATTAGACCAGCGAGGGGTGAACAAGCGTCCATCGCGCAAATTGGACGACCGACGGATTGCTAAGTCGACGCATGCGCACATGACTCGAGGTGTCATCTTGTCGTAGAAGCGTCCGTCGTCCAATTCGAAAGCTCCCAAATGAGGTATCCAACTACGGAGAAGACATTTGCTCATTTAATGCATATTTCAGACTTTTGGTGCCGACTATAGATTATTGATTTTGGATAAGCCAACATCAAAGCACCCGATCTGGAATTTGTTGTGCTAGTTGTATATACAATTTCAACATTAAAAGTGGGCTAGTATTTGTTGGGATACGCTGCGATTTGGGAGCAATTTCAGCATTTCAACCTTGTTACGTAATAAGAGGATTTAGAGGGATAGACCTGACGTCAAATCAATTGGTGTGGTTTTTGTTGGTTGTAAAGAAGCAATTGATGATATCGACTTTTAATTCTTGTGCCTTCTCCATTCTACAATAACTCCTTGTCAGAAGCGATTACTGTCGACGGAGCTCATTTTAATATTCGTCATTAATAATACAGCGTCGTGCTTTTATTATTTCAGTATACACAATTTAATTACAACAAAACAACATTGGGGATTATTTCTAATAAGTCAACAAAAGTATCTAGGCAAACTTTATATTAGGTGAATGAACGCTGCATTCATAATGAATAGGAAACTAAGAAGGTGCGACGTTTGTATGGTATTGCTGTATAATACCGAATTACTTGAAAATACAGTTGCACCACCTTTGACATGCCAACGATTACAAATCCATTCACTTTCTATGCAGCAAACTGTAGAAGAAGAAAAAAATGAATACACGTTTATTTTATATGCACGTATATTTATGTACAGCAATGTAAATAACCAAATGACTCTACAGCCGGGGTGACCTCACCCAGATTTGTCTATAGGTAGGAACTACACACATTTTGGACTTTAAATAACCCTAACCTTTATAAAAAGAAAAAGTGTTCGTAGTGGTAATCAAACCATGGATCTCTGCATTTCAAGGCATGTCTCTCAACCATTAGACCAGCGAGGGATTAACTGCATGGCCAGGGCATGGTTCTAATCCCTCTTAAGCATTAGCGGAATTGAGCAATAATACTATTATGATCAGCACACACGACATCAGCGGAAGTTCCTCGAAGCGAATGCTCTCGGAGCTCATTTATTCGTCATTAATAAAACAGCGTCGTATTTTTTAATTCTTTTTCAGTATATACACAATTTAATTAAACAAAAAAAAACAGCGAGCTTAAGGTGAAAGCCTAAGCCCTCCGGTTTTTGTACCCAGCTCTCTGTGACACTCTGTAACTGCAATCTCTAAGATATGTTCTATGACACATACAGACAGGCAGATCAAGGTCAAGATAATACAACATCAGATATGAAATATGCGAGTATTATGCATGCCGAGATATTAAAGAAAAACCAAGTACAATCCGGAGTACTTTTTTAAACTAGTCTTCTGGTAAGGAGGTTACAATTGGAAACAGATATAAAACCGTAATTTTTTGTAGTGCCTACGAGTTCAATCAATTAAGTCTTCGCCAAACAAACATATTGAAGGATGTAATTGTGAACCCAGGTGCCAAACAAATAAACAAGCTCCGAAATCTGCTTCAAAAATACGAGAAGAAAGACAGATCAACGCAAAACCAATCGATCTGAATGCTTGTCATCATCACCACTATGACGTTCACCAAATCGTCACCGTCAATGGTAGTGTTGATGTTGGTCTTGGAAAATCCAAATGTGTTTCGTCACTTAAGTTATGCATATGTTGTTTAAAACTGATATCGGTCACTGATGTCGGAGACGCGAGTGGCTCCGCTCATGAGTGATCGATTCCAGTTCTAATGTTGTTCTGCTTATATCACACTGATACACTCTTTTCATGTCCATTACTTATTGTTAATTACGCGGCTAATTCTTAATTCATTTTCGACTAACCGATTGTTCAGAGAGCAGTGTTTGTTAGTGTTAGATCGTAAGGGTAAATTGGGTAGAACAGACCATTACTCATTGTTAATTACACGGCTAATTCTTAATTCATTTTCGACTAACCGATTGTTCAGAGAGCAGTGTTTGTTAGTGTTAGATCGTAAGGGTAAATTGGGTAGAACAGAACAACACCGTTAACATTGGGAATCTGTGATGACGTTACATCCGAATAATATTAGAGTAATCTTACAAACAAGACTTCCAGAATAATATGTGTCGTAGGTCCATTATATGAAGGGCGCAGTAAATGTCTTATTAATGCAGCATGCCACTATTATATAATGAGTTATTAAGTAAAGCATTTTGGCGAATATAAAAGATTTGTAAAAATCGAATGTATACGTTTATATTTATTTCATATCCATATAAATCGGGTTGCCATAGAAACCGCGAATTCATAAGGTAATGTAATCTTTCAGGATGCTATAACTAGACCATATATCTGAATGGGAGCGCACTAATAATACAGAAATAGTTTATAATACATAACAGTCTGATACGAGTGTGCTAAAGCCATTAGGAGCAGGTTACGAATTTAAGGCTGTTAACGGTACAAGTGATTTATGGTGACATTAAAAGGAATATTATTCAAAATCTGTGTAGTTTACCACGGAAAAAAATTATCCGACCATAATCTGGATCACCTCAGATACACGAGGGTGACAATGGCTATCGCAACGAGGTATTTGCTCTACATCGTTATGGATTTTATCATTGCTGTTTTCGGTATTCCTGGAAATGCACTAGTTTCGTTCGTTTACGCAGCTAAGAAATCGCGCACAAGTACCGATGTGCTAGTGCAACATATCAAATGTGCATTTGATTGAAATTACGTTCTAATTAAAAAAAAAAAGTAACATATGTAAGACAAGGAGACAGTATTATATTATAGAATACAACTTGGGGATTTAATGTTATAAAATAAAATGATTTAACCTTATTTTCATATAATTAGCATATTATAAAGAAATACGTTAACAATTAGTTTTTTGTAATTTTGAAACGTGGCGCTATATGACTTACGATGGGTGGACATGCGCAGTTTATTTCAGGAGTGTCGCAATACATTTATAACACATCCTCATTATTTTCTATAACTAGTTCGCATGCTCACCCGCTGAAAAGTTACCTGGTATTAAATGTATGCTCTTCTTTCTTGAAAAGACATTACACGATGAATTCAACTTTATCAGCAAGCGTTGACTTTATCTGCACAATTTATAACACTATACTTATCCCGAATGCTGAATACGCCGCTGAATGGCTATTCACCGAAACCGACCGGATAATCTTAACCATTCTGCTACCGATAGTCATCGTTGTTGGAGTCTTGGGCAATTCAGCCTTCCTATACATGATAACTCGACTAAAGCGGATGCACACTTTGACCAATGCTTACCTCGCCAACATCGCGTTTGCTGATATTATGCTGGTCACGCTTGCACCGATTCTGTATGTAATGTCATACTTAGGATCTCCTATATCTGACAACATGCCACTTAAAGGTTCTGCCGGATGTTACGCAGCTTACTTCATTGGCTACACTGGATACTACGCCTCCCTCTTCAATGTTACACTTGTATCTTTAGAGCGATGGTTAGCGATATGCCGACCCTTACAACATCGCTGCATGAAGGGCAAGTCACGAACCGTCAAGTTCGTTGCTGCAGCATGGGGACTTGCAGCATTGATAGCAGTGGTAAACGTGCCGAAATTTGGCAAATCTACTACGTATTGCATGGACTGGCCTGATTCCGAAGAGTACCTTGAAATGCCGCGATATTTCCATACATGCGGAGCTATGAACAAACATTTCGAGAATCATCCGGAAATCATTGAATTCCTGGTGTTTATTTCGGCTTTTATTTTGAATAGCACGTGTTTCATCTTGATAATACATACCTTGAGTAGTCGTTCAGTCGGAGTTGGTTCAGATTCGAAAAATGACCAGAATACTACGATTCGCAACCAGGTGGCGCGCTTACTGATCATAAATGGCATTGTGTTCTTCATCTGTCATGTTCCAGCGCAACTCTCTGGACTTAATGTTATCACGCACAACCTTCTGGAAATTGACATTCTTACGAAGTCTCAATTTAACAGCATTAAAATCTTCGGCCGCGCCTTCGAATTTATTAATGCAGCCGTAAATTTCTTCATTTACGCCTGTAGCAGTAGTTTCTATCGCAATGGATTTTGCGAGGTGTTTGGCTGTTACGCTCAGAAGCAAAAGAAAAAAACTGATACCAAAGCTAGCACCTCTCACGGTGTTTCTAAAATAATGGAATCCAGTCGTTTTTAAAGTAAATATTAAACAAAGTTCGCGTATAATGTAAAACGTGTCATGGAAACATAGTCGTTTTTGAAGTCAACATTTAGCAATATACTGTACAACGTAACAAGAAATTATTTAAGGGGCTAAAACTGCTAAAAACGGCAGAATTTTTATTTTTACCAATCAAGAATGTTTGATTAATCAAAAGCGGTTCAAATATCTACTACTACATGGGAAAATGCATAAAAGTGGGGCGAAATTGACCAAAGTTGCACTAAATTAAGCTAAGTTCACATGCAAAGAATTTTCGGTAAATTACGATTCCGTTACCTGTATATTATTTTAAAACTTTCTTGACCACGGCTTTGGTTATAAGTCTCGATCCCCCCCCCCCCCCCCCCCCCCCCCCCTCCCAACTATTTAAGTTATTGCACCAGCTGTTAGTGCCTACGGCGCTTTGGGTACCTGCTCCGGCCGTTCGGATGCAGGTTTTGACAAGGGGTTTCTGTAGCAAGGCCTTCACATGGGGTCATTGTGAAATTTAATCATTGCCGATTTTGTTGATTTTTCGTGATTTTAGGCACAGAAATGAATAAATGACATAATATACCCACAAATTGGTTTTCGAACGAGCAAATTTGGAGGTATACATCCAATGTTATGAAAAAGAATTTCATTTCGCGGTTATAAATTTCAAATTCTCTCTCCCAACTCTCTTGAGTAATTGCGAGACCATGGCGCTTCGGGGTAGCCGTTGGTGCAGATGCAACTTTGTCTTTCAGTAGGAAGGCTTTCACACTAGTCGGGGGGGATTCTTAAGAAATGCAGATTTTGGTGATTTTCGTGAATTAATGTACACAAATTTTAAAAAATGAGACAATATAGCCACAAATTGAAAATGAGATAATAAAGCCACAAATTGAAAATGAGATAATATAGCCACAAATTGAATTTTCAACGGGCAAATTTGGTGGTATATATCGGAAGATATGAAAAAGAAAATAGTTCATGTTCACTGTATACATGGTATAGATTGGACAATGCAGTGGGGCATGATTTCACCGCGTGTGGTTGATTATAGATATCATCATCAGCTCGCACCGCGCTGTAGTCATGGTAGTAGGCATACATGTAGATTAGTCAACAGTGTTGACTAAAACATCAATAAGACGCACCATTGGGCTAAAAAAGAATATTGTGCCGCCAAAAAGCAGTTGTGCTATGCCAGGGTTTGGGCGAAACACACTCACAAAATAGGGCTACTGTGTGACCTCTGTAAATTCACCCAGATTTACCTGGCATATGACATGCCCGATATTCGTTTTCGGACAAATATGAATTGAAATGACTTTCGATTTTTAGGATCATGTTAATGTATTGTTTAAAATACCGTCTAAAGTTAAAATATGTTATGGTATGTCATGGATAATATGGATGAAAACATGTTTTTTGTTCAAATTCAACTATCAACATTGCTATCAACATTTGTTGGTATGTGATGCGTAACCCTTAGTCTCATCTTCGGATGTGGTGTTTTTATGTATCAATTAAGTAGGTCGATTATTATTTATTACATTGATTATGTTCAATTTCTGAATGACGATTCTAACAAAGAGCTCTCTTCATTTAATTCCAGATAATTCCATTCTGAAATCTGTAGAAGTTATTTATGAAGACAAGTGCCATATATGTTTAGAGAAAGAAAATATTGAACATGTTTTGGCTATGCCCAATTGTAACCATTTGTTGGCAAAATGTTGAATTATGGATAAATGATACACTAAAACTAGCATAAAAGTTGATTGTAAGGATGTACTAACTAGTATATGTTAAAAAAGTATATTAAGTGTCACTAGGTTTGCCTTAAAAGTGTTTGTGAAAAGGCCAAGCTTTTGATAAGTGAAGTGGCCGAAATTGTCAGTTTTATCGCAACTTTGGGGAAATGTGTCGATTTTGCCAAACTTCAGGAATTTTGCCTCGTGACATACTGCCTCGAACTACTTTCAATTACGACCAACGGAATCAATGCGTACATCAAGAACTGCCCTTGGATTAAATATATCAAGGAAATTGTCAGTGTTTTCAAATTTTAAACGTAGAACATTTTTCGAGAATCCATCCACAGGGACGAAGTTATCGGACAAATATTGATGCACCGGTAACCGTTTCGTTGAAATTATGATAAACAAAAGAGTAATTTAAATTAAACCCGTTGTAAACCTAAACTAATAAGTTGTAAACTACAGTGGTAAAAAAAAATAACTATACAGGTAATAAATGGGCTTTTTACTCTAAAAATATATATCCTACCTACAAATATCAAATTATAAAGTTGTTGAAAAATGTATCTTCCTTCATATGAGATATTGCACATATTGAAGAAGTTGCAATCGACAATGTAAGGTAAAGTCACAATTTCATGTTCACATTTTTCTTGTCTACGGGTACATTATCGATTACCGGTATATTGCATGGGCATGCATGCATGGGCATGCATGCAGGGGCATGCATGCGCAGGTTGGATAGTCAGCCGTATAGTTCCGATGGATCAATACGCCACACACACGCTACCTGTCATACTCTCCCCCGTGTTCAAAAGTAATATATATATACGAGCGTATATATATATATATCCTTGTCGTCTGATGATTGCGTTAAGCATGAAACTCAGAGTAACGACTCCCTTTCTCGGAAGGTCTAAACTTTGAATTTTTATATATATATATATATATATATCAGACGACAAGGATGACGATTGCGTTAAGCATGAAACTCAGAGTATAACGACTCCCTTTCTCGGAAGGTCTAAACTTTGAATTTTTATATAGCTCTTCCTTTATTGGAATTGAGCACTTTGATTCGAAAGATAGTCTAACCGTGAAATCGATTCGATGTTCATGACATTTTATATATATATATATATATATTTATATATTTAGAGCTAAAACCCCTTTTTACCTGTATAGTTACCTTTTCTGCCCTCTGTATTTTGATAACATTGAATCTTCAATAAATCTTGGATGAGTATTTGATAATTCAGTGTTACCATGGTAACCAGATACAACGTAGTTTTCAAATTTACTTGCCCATCTCAAACTTCTGTTGTTTATACAAAGAATATTATATTATTGAAAAATTCTATTAGTATTTCGTTATTGTTATTATATAGTATGCTTCGTCCTCCGATAAAACGAAACTATGCATGCAAAATATATATATATATCCTAGCTCCAATTAATCAACGTTTATCATGTTTATAAGAATGTTGAAATAAGAATATGAATGGAAATAAGAATGTTGAAATAAAAAATGAATGGAAATAAAATGTAAGCGGTAGACAATGATTGATTATTTGCTAGAAAACCGTCACTTCCAGACTGCTCAAGACTTTTTTTTGTAGATTCGGCAAGGTTTGGGACTGTACTGTGCAGTCTTCTGCAGTCTTGTGTGGTCGGGAGCACGTGATAATATTTGACAAACCCGCCACGATTTTTTCTCGCAGTCTAAAAAAATCGTGGCGGGTTTTTATAATCGGGAAGGTCGGCATGGACACATGAGCGGTTTGGAAGCGGTAGCCGATGAGTTAAACTCATACGTTTAAGTGACTTGTATGTAAGAATCAAAGGATAGTCGCCAAAAAGTAATATTTTGCATTACCATACATAAAAGTACTCACACAAATTGAACTGATATCAATGAAAATATGTCTACATTATCACGGAATAGTTTGAATGGTGCATTTTTGGACATATTTGAATATTACTTTGGCGACTATCGTATAAGTCTTACGTACACGACACTATACGCATATCAGCAATACGTTATAGTTTTGCAGTGTGGCCTTAGCAACGTCATCAAAATTGATGATACAATCAGGATGAGATGAAGCTAATAGCCGAAATACAGGGTGTATAAAAATAAATAGGACTCTGTTTCATGGCGGTTTTTAACTTTTTCAAAACCACTGGACCTTGACCAATTTACCGTCAATGCAAAGTCCAATTAATAATGATAATATTCTGAAAATCTGAGATTGATGCAATAAAGAATAAGACCGCTAGCATAATTTGCGTAAACCATGTCATTTACTAGTCTGTACAATGGGATTTACACATACAAACCAGAAAATGACATGGTTTATACATTTCAATGCTTTGCATTCAAAAATATTGTAAATCATCTATCAATAAACAATAGCAAAGATAAGTTTGGTATTCCTCTTAATTCACAAATTTGATGCATGAATATTTCTGTGAAATGTTCAATGTTGCTTAGTGTTCTCATGAGAAAGCCTCAGTAGGAAAGCATGTAGGAAAGTTGTGGTAGGAAAGCACCAATCATGTCCATAGTGTGTTTATACCAATCATTGACAGAAGGACATTATACTTAGAAATGGGACTTGTAAGTCAACTTCAATTTCTGCCATAAGCATGATAAGAATAGGAATAAGAATAATTTCACATGATAAGAATACGAATAATTTCCCTTTAGCCTATTTAAATGTGTAATCATCCACTGTAATGTTTCTCTACCTTTAACTTTACTGTGTGAATTACCATTGTACATACTACAAAATGGGTTGACTTGCCTAGTTGGTCACACTTTCCGTAATTGATGATGGATTTTCTCATCTTTTCAGGATTTTAACTTTATTAGTTGTACTTGACAATGAAATCAAATTGGTCATGGGTTCAGTAGTTTGAATAAGGATTAAATCCATGCTGAAAGAATCCTATTTTTTTAATACACCCTGTATGGCACCCCCTAAAACTTTTTTATTTTAGAGTTACAAATACAATTTTATTGTTACGTTTTGAGCACATCGATTGCCTTATTTTATCTTTAACATGTTTAATATAATCTTATTCAGTTATTGCATTTGGCGCTGTCAGAAATTTAATTTCAAATTGGAACATTAGCATACGAAGAATATTTTGAATGGGCGCACATCACATGAGGTTGACCTCGCGTAAAATACGCGAGGTCAACCTAACCCAAAATACGGTGTAACGGACATCCGTGGTGCGCAAAACGTAATCTCGACCTCACGGCTCTGACTGGTTAACGGAATTTTGTGAGTTTTCAACCATGCGCAGTAAGTTGATCGAAGAGCGCCCGCGTATGTCGGACTGTGGCCAGGAGAATATGTGCCGTTTGTCCATTATATGAAGAGCGCGGTAATTATTTTTATTAATATGCAGCATGCTACTATTATATTACGAGCTATTAAGTAATAAGAATTTTGGAAAATATAAAAGATTGTAAAAATAGAAATGTTTCCGTTTATACAAGTTTCAAAACCATTTAAATCGACGTAGCATTGGTTGCCATAGAAACCGCGTTTTCATAAGAAAAAGTAATCCTTTCAGGATGCTATAATTAGACCATATATCAGAATGGGAGCGCACTAATACTAGGCAATAATACATTATAAAAGTCTGATACGAGTTCATCTTCAGAAGCGTGCTAAAGCCATTAGGAGCAGGTTACGAATTTAAGGCTATTAACGGTAGCAAGTGATTTAAAGTGACAGTAAAAGGGAAATTATTCAAAATCTGTGTAGACTCACAAATAGTTTACCACGGAAATAAATCAGACCATACTTTGAAATACCTCCGATACAAGAGAGTATAAGTGTGACAATCTCAACATGGCTATCGCAACGAAGTATTTGCCCAACATCGTTATGAATTTTATCATTGCTGCGTTCGGTATTCCTGGAAATGCCCTTATTTTGTTCGTTTACGCAGCTAAGAAATCGCGTACAAGTACAGATGTGCTAATCATGTGGTTAGCTTTGTCAGATTTCTTATATTGCTCAATTATACCACCCATTTACTACTTTAGTTCGTTGACTTGTCCAGAATTATCACTCACATATTGCATATTTCAAACATTTATCGGATACTTATCAGCTTTGATATCAATATTTCTTACCGAAGCTATAGCCGTGGATCGTTATTACGCGGTGTGCCTACCTTTGAAACAAATCATCACCCCTCGACGGGCCAATTTGATGGCACTCGTATGCTTGATATTAGCGGGAGTCATAGCATGTTTTTACGGAATCTTCATCGCAAACGTCACGGATTATACTTCAATTCAATATCAAAATTTAACAACTTCTATGCGTGAGTGTACTTCTTGTGAATTTGACAGCGAAAGGAAAAAAATTGCCCAAATCGTTAATTCAAGTATCATTGCAATACTGTTCATTACTATGGGTGGTTTATACTCTCTGATATACAAAGCGATTCGCAGACAAGCAAAGGTACGGGTAGCAATGGGGTTAAATGCTGTACCCAGTTCTACGTCACAAACGCCCGTGTCTTTAAATAATTTCGCTATCAGCAGACAACCTGTTAACAATACAAGAGTCTTAGCAAATACATCCACACCCGGGGAGAGTTATCCTGAATCGTCGACTGAGCTGCCGCAAAAAAGCGTAGACAATCCCACGCGTAATGTTTCATCCTATGTGCGCTCAGATGTTATCGGAGTTAAAGGCGACAACGAAGCTGGACCTTCGCGTTCTAACATGGTTGAAGAAACAAAAGAAAGCTGTGAACCGCGAGGAAATCGCACCTTTTCTAACAAAAAGAGACCAACTATTGTTCAAAATAGGAGTCAACGCCGAATTACGTACATGTTATTTGTGATTACCTTCCTAATATTTGTAACATGGACTCCATTTTTAGTATATTCGGTTGCTTCTATATTCAATCCTTTTCCCTTGGTGAGGCTAGACAACGATGTACAAGCCCTGGTGCACGTATTGCGTTCTATGTATTCCATAAATTATGCATCTAATGTGTTCCTCTATTTTGCAACTAATAAGAGATTTAGAGATCAATGTACGGAATTATTCCATCGACTTCGCCGCCGATTTTGATACTCCTTAAAGGTGCGTTCATACTCCCGTCGTTGCGCATCGACCGACGTCGATGGATAAAAGTTGAAATTGCTTCAACTCGCGCGCCGATGTCCATCGACGTCGGCCGATGCGCAACGACGGGAGTATGAACGCATCTTTATTCGTGCAACGACTTTTAAAATCATTCAGTGATAGCTTTCATAGGAAGCGCCATGGCCGAACAGCTGACGAATAAGCAGCCTACACCTAACATGCAAAACGTTAACGAAGCGAATGCTCAACGTATACATAGCGTATTGATCACTACGTTGTCACCCGATCAAGATTTTGAACATGCTCAAAATAATTCCTAAACCCCAACGCACGTCTGCGAACCGCTAACGAATGCAACGGAAGCCAAATATGTCACGATCGAATGACAACTTATACGCACGTACACCCACATTTCCAAAACGTCGGGCACACGTTAGCTCTAATTCGCAACAGTGTGACAGGGCCTTTAGTTTTAGTAATGGTCCATATAGCACAGGTTCTACGACTTAAACCGGGACTATAGCACCCTCAACACCAGCTCATTAACATCATATTCCCTCTGTTTGAACTTACATGTATATTAAACTTGAGGCCAGTTCAGACGGCCACTAAGCTCGAGAATAGTTATTTTCGAGCTTAATTGTTTTTATGCTAACCCATAGTGCCTGTCCAGACGACAAACTTAACCTCGAGTATAGCGATACTACTGCGGTAGCTTCGAGGTTAACTCAAGGTCATGCGACTCTTCATTTTGCGGTAAGACCTGGTTCACAGGTCATAAATCTCACTCGCGGTTAACATTACGGATGGATACACACGGCGCACACACTCTCGGTTAGCTCTCGGTTAGTGCTCCGGGGCTAGTTAACCGTAAAATCTTTTAGGGTTAACATTCCAGCTTTATACTCGGGTTAGTTAGCCATGACCGATTCACACGGCCGTTAACCAAGAGTTTAACCTCTAGGTTAACGAATTTGACGCTAACCTTGAGGTTAGTGTCCCTCGTCGAAAGTAAAAGCAAGTTAACTTATTTGTTACTGTGTAAGAATAAGGTCAGCAAAATCCCATGCTGATGTTTTGTTTTCGCAAAAGAGAAAAATCAAAATAGTCGCGTGCCATTATTCACACATTAAATTCACATGTACAAACATTAACAGGTGATGTGCGGTGAATTTTCCCTAAAAATAAAGATAACAAAATACGTAAGATAAAACGATGAGTAGATGCACAAAAAATCTACGTCACTTGATTAATTGTAGGTAATGTCACGGTAAACATCGTGTTAATGTGAGATCTGGCAATAAATAACATCAGAGGCAACCGCCTCATCAATAGCATCTTATATAATACGCCACAATCATCACGATTTTAGTTTGTTATTCCTGTTGCTATTCATTGATAACGACGATATTTGTAACGTTAACTGTTTAGCATCTAATATTTAGAATTGATATACTGTAGGTCGATTATACATGACGGATTAATATATTTGTTTCGTGAAAACAGCATTCGTGTACAATATTACGACCATCTCCCTCCAGATTCAACTTACTAATGTCAACATTATTTTTGGTAAGATACAATATATGACCATTTATCACATTTGTATGTTTCGCATGTTTGTGACACATAATATTAATGCTCAATCTTAATCAATCTTAAATGAAATTCCCATGGAATTAGGTCTGTTCGAATCAACTCAATCACCAAAAATTGGATGTTTATATAAAATCAAAGACTTCCTGTCACACGAAGGGAAATGAAAACTCTTGAAATAAAGATGGTGAAATTGTATGCAATTACACACAATTCAAAAACATTGACCACTTTGCATCAGGTTGTCTAGAATTAGTGGAAAACATTATTGTCCATGGTTTGAGACGTTCGGCAAAGTTGCCGCGTTAACTTTTTGCAACTTCTTGCAATGTTATGGTTTTTGCATACCATTTTGCATTTTTTCGCAGTGATATATTGCCTTAACATTCTAGATTTTAAGATTGTTAACAAATGTATTTTAAAGCTACAATTCAGTACAAGAAGAGCGTGATACACTCGCGTTTTGTTATTAATTGGCCCTTACAAACCAGTTCCTTATAAACCAATTTCAATCAGAAGATGGAGGTAGTGTATGTTTGCGCCTGCGTATTGATTTTTAAGAACCATTTGTTTTGTTTTTCTTAATTTCAGTAATGATTCAACTCAATTCTTCTCTGCGTGTTAAACATGCATATTTTGTTTTACATGAAAAACTATGGAAATTAACCTAATAATCTTGTTCCTACACTCCAATTGAATTATATTATTGAATTATACGAGGGTCATTCAATAAGTTCTACCTTCTCACTCATAACATCGCTAATATGAATGTCAGCCTCATGACATTTGTCATGATTATAGCTCTGAATCATAGCTATACATTTATAGTAAATGCTAATTGATACCTATATCACTTTTGTCATGATGCAATCAACGCTAGAGAGAGATTTTGGACTACGGACAACGGACACGGAAAATTACCCCAAAGATAAATACATGGTTTTTTTCGTTTTCTCTCCGTATTGTATGATTAGGTATAACCGCCCGATTTAAATACTGAAAATAGAAAACAATGGATGATTTCTGAATATAATGCTATACTATCATGTATAAATCAGATTGTAGGCAATATTAACCTTTGCAGCTTGCAAATAGTATAATATCAACTCGAATGTATTGACATGCCTTTAGCATACTGGAATACTAATATTCAGTCAAACGTTCGTTGTTACAAGTCAAGCCACAGTGATGCCTCGAATGTTAAATCTTAACATGATAGTAACTTTATCAGTTTTCCTTATATAGAACATTTAGAATAGTTAATCAGGTAGTCAGTGATAGAAAAATATATTTTCGAGAGACTTGAAATATATCCATTTAGTCCTGTATATTGAAAATCTCTTAGTTCCTATATGAAAAGCAAATTTGACTTTTGCAGCTGTTCTCTAGGGTAGGATTAAAATTGATGGTTGTCCTGGTCTGGTTCTGGCTAATTAGTTGGCATTTTACGCGAAGAAATCAGTCACTTGTATTGTTTAAAGTCTGTTCAAGAGATATTTGTAACTTATATCAATTTTAATTGACCGATAGGTACATTTTGTCTCTTAGAATTGGCCAAATGAATAGCACTTAGGAGACATTTGGCTGTTTTAACCCATTTCCATCGCACTAAATGGAAGTTTGGTTTTTATTGCATATCTAAAAAAAGTACAACGAGTATTTAGACCAATCTTCTGTGATTTTGTAGCTGGGACTCAAAGCTTTAATTGTGGAATATGTCATACGACTGGCTTATATCGTCGCTGTTCTGACATACCGGCACATCACAACAGAAATAAGTAAAGAGATGTGCCGGTATGTCAGAACAGCGACGATATAATAGCAAAGTTATAAGGTAGGAGGTAGAACTTATTGAATGACCCTCGTATAATGAATTAATTATCAATGGAAAGTAACAAAATTGGCAGGGTTTGCAACAAGTCACGCATACCCTATAAGAACAGCAACAAAAACACACTATTGTTTGAGTCTTTCGAGAAACGTGACAGTTTAATCACAACATTTATAATTCAATGAAGTGAAGCGGAACACGATTAGTCGGAGAAATTGCGATCGACCCAGTAGATGTCATTATGTTCCTGAGGTAGCATCACCATGTTGGAAATCGTGGAGAGAAACTGGGTATTGGTGCTGTTTTATATAATCATCTCTGTTATTGGTATACCGGGTAATGCTCTTATCATTCGTGTTTATGCCTCTAAAAAGATACGCAACAGCACTGATATATTGATCACAATCCTAGCAATTTCTGATCTGACATTCTGCAGCTTGCAACTAGGTGTAATATATCGTTTACTCGTCTATTGCCCTCATTTCGATAGCGTCTACTGTACGGGTGACATGATTTTCAGTACATTGGCGCTTTTGAATTCCATTTTTATAACTGGTTTCATCGCCGTGGATAGATACTATGCAGTATGCAAGCCGCTAAGGAGAACAATAACACCTAAACGCGCCAAGATGATAGCAGTAGCGTGTCTAGTTATATCAGGTCTAATGGCAATGTTAACAGGACATACATCAGATGTACTGGAATACAATATCGATGGTGTTCCTGCTGATAATTCAACTTCATATGCCTGTAGTACATGCAGTGTATCAAATAATGACTGGCCATCGGTTGTAGCAAATATCATTATCGGCACCATTATCTTGGCACTGTTTCTGATCATAGGCGTCCTGTACATACTGGTCTATAAAGCTATTCAAAAGCAAGGTAGGGTGCGTGCGGCAATGGACGTAGCTGCGATTTCTTCTGTTGGCAGATGCAGACAGTTAGACCAAGATCAAGATAATACAACATCACAATTGAATAATATGAGTATTACGCATGCCGGGAGCCCGGCCGGGAGAGTAAATGAAACACCAAATAAAATCCGAAATACTTTTACAAACAAATCTTCTGGTGTGCATAACAGGTCTGGCAAAGAAGTCATTGGCGAACAAATTCATTATGTTCCTCAGCCGATACACTCATTAGTTACTGACCAAACATTAGGCTTCCCGGGTGTCATTGAAGGAAGTAAGAGACAACCCCGGTGCCCAACCGCTAAACAACCTCCGACACATGCTTCAAAATCAGGAAAAAGAAGACCAATCCATGCAAAACCAATCGATCTGAATAAGAACTCGCGAAACTCTGTCCAGCGTAAAACAACCCGAATGCTTGTCATCATCACCGCAATGACGTTCACGACATGGTCACCGTCAATGATAGTTCAGATATTAGTCATGGGAAATCCAGATGCATTTCGTCACTTGAGTTATGCATCTCTTGTTCTGCTTACGCTGATAGAGTCTTTGTATGCCATTAATTACGCGGCTAATTTCCTAATTTATTTTTCGACTAACCGACGGTTCAGAGAGCAGTGTTTTTTAGTGTTAGATCGTAAGGGCAAATTGGGAAGAACAGGACAACTCCGTTAACATTGGGGATCTGTGATAACGTAATATCCGAATAATATTCGAGTAAAAAGTCATCGGCGAACAAATACATTCTGTTCCTCGGATAAACTCAACAGCTAGTCAGCTGTAAAACCAGCTCTTAATGCTCTAACATTCTAATCTGCTTAGAATTACATCAATAACCTTCACGACATGGTCACCGTCAATGGTGGTTACCATACTGGCCTTGGAAAGTTCATTCATACTATGTACAAGACATCCTGTGTACAAGGACTGATGACAGTGTAATAGTGTCGTGTCATGTTCAAATACTAACTGTCATGTTCAAACACCCTGTCGTTAGTATTTGAACATAACACTAGATATCAAACGCGAAGGGTTCACACAGATAAGTAATGACACTCAATCTTTCATATTGATTCTACTGCATCTTTATTTGGTATCTTGTCGACCAACTGCTCACTACATCAATCTGGGATTTTCTCACTTTTTTAGAGAGGCAAGAGAGGAGTATTGTTCGGCTGACTGGCGAAACCCAACTGCCTCATATTACTTCTCTAATTTGACTGCCACGTATTTTACTCTAGTAGTAGGGAGGGCATATTGGGTAACATGATATGTGTCACTGGTTTGGAGTACAGTAGGATGTGTATTCATATCATGTCAGTGTCACTCAAATACTGCCCTCTATATTGTACTGCCTTACAGTAGTACGGCAGTACTTGTATGTAATAATTAAACGATAGTCGCAAAAAAGTAATATTTTGCATCACCATACAAATTGAACTAAGATCAATGAATATGTGTCTACATTATTACGAAATAGTTTGAATGGTGCATTTTTTGACATATTTGAATATTACTTTGGCGACTATCGTATAAGTCTTACGTGCACGACACTTATACGAATCAGCAATACGTTATAGTGTTGCAGTGTGGCCTAAGCAACGTCATCAAAATTGATGATACAACCAGGATAAGATGAAGCTAATAGCCGAAATGTGGCACCCCCTAAAACTTCTTTATTTTAGAAGTTTCGAATACAGTTTTAGTGTTACGTTTTGAGTACACCAATTGCCTTATTTTATCTTTAACATGTTTAATGTAATGTTATTCAGTTATTGCATTTGGCACTGTAAGAAATTTGATTTCAAATTGGAACATTAGCATATTTTATAAGAATATTAGAAGAATATTTTGAATGGACGCACGTCACATGAGGTTGACCTCGTGTAAAGTACGTGAGGTCATCCTCACCCCAAAACCCGGTGCAACGGACATCCGTGGTGCGCAATACGTAAGCTCGACCTCACGGCTCTGATTGGTTAGCGGAATTTTGTGAGTTTTTAACCATGCGCAGTAAGTTAATCGAAGTGCGCCTGCGTATGTCGGACTGTGGCCAGGAGAATATGTGCCGTTTGTCCATTATATGAAGGGCGCAGTACATTTCTTATTAATGCAGCATGCTACTATTATATTACGAGCTATTAAGTAAAGCATTTTGGCGAACATAAAAGATTTGTAATAATAGGAATGTTTGCGTTTATACATATTTCAAAACCATTTGAATCGACATAGCATTGGTTGCCATAGAAACCGCGTTTTCATAAGGAAAAGTAATCCTTTCAGGATGCTATAATTAGACCATATATCAGAATGGGAGCGCACTAATAATACAGAAATGTATTATAATACATTATAACAGTCTGATACGGGTAAGCATGCTTAAGCTATTAGGAGCAGGTAACGAATTTAAGGTTGTTAACGGTAGCAAATGATTTAAAGTGACAGTAGAAAATGGATATTATTGCAAATCTACGTAGACTCACAAATAGTTTACAACGGAAATAAATTATTAGATCATAATTTGGATCACCTATGATACAAGAGAGTAAAAGTGTAACAATCTCAACATGGCTATCGCAACGAAGTATTTGCCCAACATCGTTATAGATGTTATCATTGCTGTATTCGGTATTCCTGGAAATGCACTTATTTTGTTCGTTTACGCTGCTAAGAAATCGCGCACAAGTACAGATGTGCTAATTATTTGGTTGGCTCTGTCGGATTTCTTATATTGTTCAATAACACCACCCGTTTTCTTCTTTGGTTGGAGGATTTGTCCAGAGTTATCACTTGCGTATTGCAGATTTCGAACATTTATCGGATATTTATCAGCTTTGATATCAATATTTCTTACCGAAGCTATCGCCGTGGATCGTTATTATGCGGTGTGCCTACCTTTGAAGAAAATCATCAACCCTCACCGGGCCAATTTGATGGCACTCGTATGCTTCATTTTAGCGGGAATCATAGCATGTTTTTGCGGAATCTTCATCGCAAGCGTCACTGATTATACTTCAATTCAATATGAAAATTTAACAACTTCTATCCGTGAGTGTAATTCTTGTGAATTTGACAGCGAAAGGGAAAAAATCGCCCAAACCGTTAATTTAAGTATAATTGCAATACTGTTCATAACTATGGGTGGTTTGTACTTTCTGATATACAGAGCGATTCGGCGACAAGCAAAGGTACGGGTAGCAATGGGATTAAATGCGGTACCTAGTTCTACGTCGCAAACGGCCGCGTCCGTACATAATTTCGCTATCAGCAGACTACCTTTTAACAATACAAGAGTCTTAGCAAATACATCCACACCCAGGGAGAGTTATCCTGAATCGTCGATTAAAATGCCGCAAAAGAGCGTAGACAATCCCACGCGTAATGTTTTATCCTATGTGCGCTCAGATAATAACGGAGTTAAAGGCGACAACGATGCAGCTGGACCTTCGCGTTCTAACATAGTTGTAGAAACAAAAGAAAGCTGTGAATCGCGAGGAAATCGCACCTTTTCTAACAAAAAGAGACCAACTATTGTTCAAAATAGGAGTCAACGCCGAATTACGTACATGTTATTTGTGATTACCTTCCTGATATTTGTAACATGGACTCCATTTTTTTATATTCGGTTGTTTCTATATTCAATCCTTTTCCCTTGGTGAGGCTAGACAACGATGTACAAGCCCTGGTGCACGTATTGCGTTCTATGTATTCCATAAATTATGCATCTAATGTGTTCATCTATTTTGCAACTAATAAGAGATTTATAGATCAATGTACGGAATTATTCCATCGACTTCGCCTCCGATTGTGATACTCCTTATTCGTGCAACGACTTTTAAAACCATTCTGTGATAGCTTTCATAGGAAGCGCCGTATATGGCCGAACAGCTGACGAATAAACAACCTACACCCAACATGCAAAACGTTAACGAAGCGAATGCTCAACGTTGTTACCGATCAAGATTTTGAACATGCTCAAAATAATTCCTAAACCCAACGCATCTGCGAACCGCTAACGAATGCAACGTATGCCAAATATGTCACGATCGAATGATAACTTACACGTCGGGCACACGTTTAATAGCTATAATTCGCAACAGTGTGACGTGACAGGGCCTTTAGTTTGAGTAATGGTCCATGTAGCACAGGTTCTACGACTTTTTTGTGCGGTGCTATTAAACCGGGACTATAGCTCCCTCAACACCAGCTCATTAACATCATATTCACTTAACTCTGGTTGAACTTACATGTATATTAAACTTGAGGCCTGTTCAGACGGCCACTAAGCTCGCGAATAGTTATTCTCGAGCGTAATTGTTTTTATGCTAACCCATAGTGCCTGTCCAGACGACTAACTTAACCTCGAGTATAGCGATACTACTGCGGTAGCTTCGAGGTTAACTTAAGGTCATGTGACTCTTCATTTTGCGGTAAGACCGGGTCACAGGTCATAAATCTCACTCGCGGTTAACATTACGGATGGATTCACACGGCGCCAGGCCCGTAACTAGGGGGGGCGGGGGGGCGGACGCCCCCCCCCCCAAAAAAAATAAATCTGAAAAAAATCATTTTTTTTGTACCAATGTACCTTTTTTTGGTACCAATGTACCTTTTTTTGGTACCAATGTACCTTTTTTTGGTACCAATGTACCTTTTTTTGGTACCAATGTACCTCTTTTTGGTACCAATGTACCTTTTTTGTTATTAATATACCTTTTTTGTGTGAAAACGCCCCCCCCCCCCACCCCCCCCCCCCCCCCCCACACCCTAATTTCCCAATTTTCCGAAAAACGGCCCATTTCCCATTGTGTAAAGCGTTTTTTCGGGCCGTTTTGAACTAAAACATGTCCCTTTAATTGTAGGTAAAATGTAACATCGTTTTAATGTAAGATCTGGCAATAAATAACATCAGAGGCAACAGCCTCACCAATAGCATCTTATATAATACGCCACAATCATCACGATTTTAGTTTGTTATTCCTGTTGCTATTCATTGATAACGACGATATTTGTAACGTTAACTGTTTAGTATCTAATATTTAGAATTGATATACTGTAGGTCGATATACATGACGGATTAATATATTTGTTTCGTGAAAACAGCATTCGTGTACAATATTACGACCATCTCCCTCCAGATTCAACTTACTAATGTCCAAATTATTTTTGGTAAGATACAACATATGACCATTTATCACATTTGTATGTTTCGCATGTTTGTGACACATAATATTAATGCTCAATCTTAATCAATCTTAAATGAAATTCCCATAGAATTAGGTCTGTTCGAATCAACACAATCACTATAAATTGAATGTTAATATAAAATCAAAGACTTCCTGTCACACGAAGGGAAATGAAAACTCTTGAAATGAAGATGGTGAAATTGTATCCAATTACACACAATTCATTAACCACTTTGCATCAGGTTGTCTAGAATTAGTGAAAAACATTATTGTCCATGGTTTGAGACGTTCGGCAAAGTTGCCGCGTTAACTTTTTGCAATGTTATGGTGTTTGCATACCATTTGACAGTTTTTCGCAGTGATATATATTGCCTAATTGACATTTTAAATTTTAAGATTGAAGGTTTAAAATACATTTGTTAACAATTTAGTACCAGAAGAGCGTGATACACTCGCGTTTTTGTTATTAATTGGCCCTTACAAACCAATTCCTTACAAACTAATTTCAATCAGAAGGCGGAGGTAGCGTATGTTGGCGTCTGTGTATTGATTTTTAAAAACACTTTGATATTTTTCTCCTACATTTCAATCATGATTCAACTCAATTAATTCTTCTCTGCGTGTTTAACATGCAAAAATAAATCTATGAAAAACTATGGAAATTAACCTAATAATCGTGGTCCTACAGGCTACACTCCAATTTAATTATATTATATAACGAATTAATTATCAATGGAAAGTAACAGAGGGTTTGCAACAAGTCACGTATACCCTACGTATACGACAGCAGCAAACAAAAACATACTATTGCTGGAGTCTTTCGAGAAACGTGACAGTTTAATCACAACATTTATAATTCAATGATGTGAAGCGGAACACAATTAGTCATTGAGAAATTGCGATCGACCCAGTAGATGACATTATGTTCCTGAAGTAGCATCACCATGTTGGAAATCGTGGAGAGAAACTGGTTATTGGTGTTGTTTTATATCATCATCTCTGTTATTGGTATACCGGGTAATGCTCTTATTATTCGTGTTTATGCCTCTAAGAAGATACGCAACAGCACTGATATATTGATAACAAGCCTAGCCATTTCTGATCTGACTTTCTGCAGCTTGCAACCAGGTATAATATATCGTTTACTCGTCTATTGCCCTCATTTCGATAGCGTCTACTGTACGGGTGAGATGATTTTCAGTACATTGGCGCTTTTGAATTCCATTTTTATAACAGGTTTCATCGCCGTGGTTAGATACTACGCTGCGTGCAAGCCGCTAAGGAGAACGATGACACCTCAACGCGCCAAGAAGATAGCACTGGCATGTTTGGTGGTAGCTGGCTTAATGGCCTTGTTAACAGTACATACATCAGATGTACTGGAATATAATATCGATGGTGTTCCTGCAGATAATTCAACTTCATATGCCTGTAGTACATGCAGTGTGTCAAATAATGACTGGCCATCGTTTGTAGCAAATAGCATTAACTGCACCGTGATCTTGGCACTGTTTCTGATCATGGGCGTCCTCTACATACTGGTCTACAAAGCTATTCAAAAGCAAGGCAGGGTGCGTGCGGCAATGGACGTAGCTGCGATCTCTTCTGTTGACCAAGATCAAGATAATACAACATCACAATTGAATAATATGAGTATTACGCATGCCGGGAGAGTAAATGAAACACCAAATAAAATCCGAAATACTTATACAAACAAATCTTCTGGTGTGCATAACAGTTCTGGCAATGAAGTCATTGGCGAACAAATTCATTATGTTCCTCGGCCGATACACTCATTAGTTACTGACCAAACATTAGGCTTCCCGGGTGTCATTGAAGGAAGTAAGGGACAACCCCGGTGCCCAACCGCTAAACAACCTCCGACACATGCTTCAAAATCAGGAGAAAAAAGACCAATCCATGCCAAACCAATCGATCTGAATAAGAACTCGCGAAACTCTGTCCAGCGTAAAACAACCCGAATGCTTGTCATTATCACCGCAATGACGTTCACGACATGGTCACCGTCAATGATAGTTCAGATATCAGTCATGGGAAATCCAGATGCATTTCGTCACTTGAGTTATGCATCTCTTGTTCTGCTTAAGCTGATAGAGTCTTTTTTGCCATTAATTACGCGGCTAATTTCTTAATTTATTTTTCGACTAACCGACGGTTCAGAGAGCAGTGTTTTTTAGTGTTAGATCGTAGGGGTAAATGGGGAAGAACAGGACAACACCGTTAACATTGGGGATTTGTGATAACGTAATATCCGAATAATATTCGAGTAAAAAGTCATCGGCGAACAAATACATTCTGTTCCTCGGATAAACTCAACAGCTAGTCCACCACTATCAGACACTCCGGCAGGCATTGAAACATGAGCTGTAAAACCTGCTCTTAATGCTCCAACATTCTAATCAAGGAAAGGAAAACGAATCCATGCAAGACCAGTCAATCTAAAGGGTTACCCGCTAAACTCTTTTCAAGGTAAAACCACTCGAACGCTTGTAATCATTACATAAATGACCTTCACGACATGGTCACCGTCAATGGTGGATACCATACTGGCCTTGGAATGTTCATTCATGATATTTCAAGACATCCTGTGTACAAGGACTGATGACAGTAATGAGACTCAATTTATTCTACTGCATCTTTATTTGGTATCTTGTCGACCAACTGCTCGCGATCACTACATCAATCTGGGATTTCCTCACTTATAGAGGCAAGAGAGGAGTATTGTTCGGCTGACTGCCGAAATCCAACTCCCTCATCCTACTTCTCTAATTCAACTGCCACGTATCTTACTCTAGCAGTAGGGAGGGCATATGCATTTGTTGACATATTTTAATATCGCATACGTCTTTTACGTACAAGGCACTTATAGGCATCAGCAATACGCTGTAGTTTTGCAGTATGGCCTATAAGCATGCAATGTCACCAAAATTGATGATAGAACCAGGATACATTAGCTAATAGCCGAAAGATGTCATCCCGAAAATCCCCTGTACCTTTATTTGAGAAGTTTCGAATAAATGTTTATGTTACGTTTTGAGTGAACCAATTGCCCTCCATGACAAAATTGTCAAGCACTAATTTGATGAAAACAGGTTGTAGCGACTATGTCCACTGTTGCTAGAACCATATACTAGGGTCAATAACTCGGTATTGTGTTGGTGCAGGTAAGCGTTAAATGTGCATACATCGGTGTGCACTCAAGCTGATCTCGTAGCAACCAGTGTAATTGCCCTAGCTCAGCGCACCATATTCTGGTCCGGTAAAGCGAGCAAAACAGTGCACGCTGTGTACGTAATGTCTTCAATGTTATCTCATACAGTGATTGCATTTTTAACGCGCAGAAATTTCCTTTTCAAATTGGAACATTAGCATACGAAGAATATTTCTATTATATGAAGGGTACAGTAAATGTCTTAGGAAGCAGTTCCATTTGTACGCGATAAAAATTGCGAGAATGTTCCGGGCCCCGATGAGTTTTTTATCAGGCCCCGATGAGATTTTTAGCGCGTACAGTTGCGAGTAGCAAATGATTATTTATCGAGTAGCGTATTACCGCTTGTTTAAATATAACGAAAGATAAGTGGTCGGTATGTAAATAGAGCTTCGGGTTATTTATTCTAGTTGTAAGGTACAAATTCAGCATTTCATGTTTTTAGAGATAATGTTATTGATGAAATTTATATTTTGGGAGCTTTAAAATTACATTTGTAAACTGACTAGGTTTTTACAATTGTATTATGTTGAAACGTGATCGTATCTTAATTCTAAAGTGATGAGTTATGACGTGACCAGTACTAAAAACATTAGTTAACCCGTGGTAATAATAAGCTGTAGACATCTCACTTTTAAAATTACATGCCATTAACTTATCTCGAAATCCATGGAATAAACAACATTTAAAAAAAGCTATCCATGCATTTCAATTGAGATACCAACTTGATTAGAATTAGGTATTTACCTATTTCATTTCGGAGCGTTATCACTAGTATTCCTTGAATTTGAATCCTATTTCCTACGTTTTCAAAAACTAAAAAAACAAACAAGTTGTTATATCGATAATTATATATCATCTATATATTATAGTGTTGATCATTCGCTCCCTGTTATGATATGCAGCCTATGTATTTGTATATGGTGTTTGGTGTTACCCGGGGTGTTATACGTGTTTACCTACTAGATTACCTCTAGTGTGTTTTGAGCACTGTTGATGTCATATTTACATTATTTGATCTCTTTAGAATGTTGACTTAGCCTACTTATGAAGGAGCTTATTTGCTCCTCTATATCCTATTTATAGTAGTTAACCCTCTTTGACTTTGAATTCAATGTCGATAAACGTTTCATTCTTCAAATCACCGGAAAAAATAAAGACCTCTAGTTGAACTTTCTCATTAATGTATCATACTTGATATATTTCGATGTTATTACTTTTGAAATAAGGTATTTGATTAACGTTTATGTTTAACATTTGGATTGCACTCATTGCATATGTTTAGGGGACGTGGATTAAGTCATGAAAACTGAGGAAATGTCATCTCTGAAAATATATTTATCAATATTTGTGGCTTTCAAAGCCCTCAAGTAAAAGTAATTGGGTAACCCTGTTATAAACTCTATTTGGTGTTACACATTTCCATACATTCAACATGTTAAAGAACACGCGTGAAACATTCAAATGTATGGCGTTGTGACTAACAGTACACTATAGTAACAGCTTCTAGTCAGTCAAGTAAGTTTTTAAACAGGCAATTGTGATGGCCCATCTCTTGGTTTTGCTTCATGTGTAATTTAAAATATTAAACGTCGTCCGTTTGAACAGTTGAAGGGAAACCGTTGAACTAAAAGAATGTTGATCAATCAAGAATGTTGATCAATCAATATAGAACATAATGAATATTGTATAACGTGTGTTTAAGTTAATAGTTTACATTTCCTCATGTATATATTTCATAATTCGGTAAATGTATTTTTATTTTAGCTCTATTTCCACCATGGAATGGTCTAACTAACTAGTTCGTTTATGTACACAATAAATAAATATAGTAAACAATAACGTTGTCTATACCGGATGATAATATGTGATGGATGTGTTACATTTTGAAACAAAACACAGAATGGCACATGTGTTAAAAAGTGTAAGCCTATATTACTCTATATGTGATGCAACCATTCTTAGTTTAAGAAAAACTCGTTGATTACATTAATTTAAAATGGAAATTATTGATATAACTCACACTAGCAGAAAACTCACCCCCCCCCCCCCCCCCCCCCCCCATCCAACTCCCTATTTGCAAACCATTAACGCCGTGGCGACATCTTGGCGCGGGGTTTGGATGTTTAACGTAAATTGTATTATCCTCGTGTATTTGCTAAACATGTCCCACTCTATTTGCTAAACATACCCCAGGGTATGGCAGAGGCCTCGTATCGGGCCCCGATGTCTATTTTATCGGGGCCTGATGTCTATTTTAGCGCGTATCAACTTGAAAAACATCGGGTCCAAAACATATCAGGCCCCGGTACAGTCGCGATAAATTTATCGCGTATAAATGGAACTGCTCCCTTACTAATATGCAACATGTTACGAGCTATAAACATGATAGAGTAAAGCATTTTGGCGAATATGAAAGGTTTGTAATAATAGGAATGTTTGCATTTATACATATTACAAAACAATTTAAATCGACATAGCATTGGTTGCCATAGAAATCGTGTTTTCATAAGGAAAGTAATCCTTTCAGGATGCTATAATTAGACCATATATCAGAATGGGAGCGCACTAATATTACAGAAATATGTTATAATACATTATACCAGTCTGATACGGGAACGCGTGCTAAAGCCATTTGGAGCAGGTAGCGAATTTAAGGCTGTTAACGGTAGCAAATGATAAGTGACAGTAAACAATGGATATTATTAAAAATCTACGTAGACTCACAAATAGTTTACGACGGAAATAAATTATCAGACAATAATTTGGATCACCTATGATACAAGAGAGTATAAGTGTAACAATCTCAACATGGCTATCGCAACGAAGTATTTGCCCAACATCGTTATAGATGTTATCATTGCTGTATTCGGTATTCCTGGAAATGCACTAATTTTGTTCGTTTACGCAGCTAAGAAATCGCGCACAAGTACAGATGTGCTAATCATTTGGTTGGCTCTGTCGGATTTCTTATACAGTTCAATCACACCGCCCGTTTTCTTCTTTGGTTGGAAGATTTGTCCAGAGTTATCACTAATTGCGTATTGCAGATTTCGAACGTTTATCGGATATTTATCAACTTTGATATCAATATTTCTTACCGAAGCTATCGCCGTGGTTCGTTATTATGCGGTGTGCCTACCTTTGAAGAAAATCATCAACCCTCACCGGGCCAATTTGATGGCACTCGTATGCTTCATTTTATCGGGAATCATAGCATGTTTTTGCGGAATCTTCATCGCAAGCGTCACGGATTATACTTCAATTCAATATAAAAATTTAACAACTTCTATCCGTGAGTGTAATTCTTGTGAATTTGACAGCGAAAGGGAAAAAATCGCCCAAACCGTTAATTTAAGTATAATTGCAATACTGTTCATAACTATGGGTGGTTTGTACTCTCTGATATACAGAGCGATTCGGCGACAAGCAAAGGTACGGGTAGCAATGGTACTAAATGCGGTACCTAGTTCTACGTCGCAAACGGCCGCATCCGTACATAACCTCGCTATCAGCAGACTACCTGTTAATAATACAAGCGTCTTAGCAAATACATCCACACCCGTAGAGAGTCAACCTATATCGTCGACTGAGCTGCCGCAAAAAAACGTCCCACGCGTAATGTTTCATCCTATGTTCGCTCAGATGTTATCGGACTTACGGCGACAACGAAGCTAGACCTTCGCGTTCTAACATGGTTGAAAAAACAAAAGACAGCTATGAATCGCGAGGAAATCGCACCTTTTCTAACAAAAAGAGACCAACTCTTGATCAAACTAGGAGTCAAAGCCGAATTACGTACATGTTATTTGTGATTACCTTCCTGATATTTGTAAAATGGACTCCATTTTTTGTATATTCGGTTGTTTCTATATTCAATCCTTTTCCCTTGGTGAAGCTAGACAACGATGTACAAGCCCTGGTGCACGTATGGCGTTCCATGTATTCCATAAATTATGCATCTAATGTGTTCATCTATTTTGCAACTAATAAGAGATTTCGAGATCAATGTACGGAATTATTCCATCGACTTCGCCGACGATTTTGATACTCCTTATTCGTGCAACGACTTTTAAAATTATTCTGTGATAGCTTTCATAAAGGCCCTGTCACACCATGGCGTATGACCTAAACGTATGCCGACGTATACCAAAATTAGCTCGAAGATTGTCAGAGTCCAAGAACGTCCAACTTCCCAGCGAATTGCATATGGGCCTATCACACCATGGCGTATCGCCTGAACGTATGCCGACGTATACACAAAATAGCTCGAAAATTGTCAGAGTCCAAGAACGTCCAACTTCCCAACGAATTGCAATATTTTGTTTTTGATCAATGCTAGATAGCTATTTTCAGCCGACGTACATCAACGACGTATCCCCAACTAACCCCTAACTTATATCAGCGAACACCAACGTACACCAACATATTTTCGCATACGTTGGCATACGTTAAGGCGATTCGCTAAGGCCTGAACGTATGCCGACGTATATAACAAATAGCTCGACAATTGTCAGAGTCCACGAACGTCCAACATCCCAACGAATTGCATAGGAAAAGTCGACATCGGTGTTGGAATGGATGTATCCATAGCGTATCCATAGCGTATTGAACGTATACATAGCGTATGACTAACGTATTGATTGCGTATCACTAACTTATAACAAACTTATGACAGCATATCACAGCGTATGCGAGCGTATTACCAACGTATGCTTAACGTATTCGTAGCGTATGTCTGCCGTGTTCAGGCGTATCCTCAGCGTATGGCCAGCGTATGTCCAGCGTTCTCGACTTATGCCCAACGTCTGAGTAAATTATAAGAAACCAATGCGCAGCGTATCGCCTGAACGTATGCCAACGTATGCGAAATATCGAAAATACGTTGGTGTACGCTGATATAAGTTAGGGTAAGTTGGAGATACGTCGGCGTACTCAACTTGTGCTTTATACGTTCTGCATAAATTCCCGGTAAGTTTGTGGTACGTTATACCTATGTTATATATACGCTGTCATACGTTAGAGGTACATTACTCGTAATTTGGTATACTTTGATGTACGTCGGCTGAAGGGGAACGTACAGCCAACATAGTAATAACGAGTTGATAACGTATATGTGCCGTATGTCTAACATATTCCTGACGTATCTCCAACGAGTCTCGACGTATTCTGACGTGTCCACCTTATGCACAACTTATGCCTGCTGATCGTGTAACGTACATAACGTGTTTCTACAGTACAGCTAGTGTATGTGCCGTACAGCGAGCATTCGGCGTTTTTGGGAACTTATTAAACGCGGGTAGTATTTAATCAGTGATAGAGTAAAGTTTCCACAACCTGCAATCCCTTCTATCACCCAATTTCCAACGTGAAATCCGGAGCGTAGGAACATGCCAAACGCCCTGTGCATTTGTGCATTGGCCATACGCTGAGGATATGTCAAACACGGCAGATATACGCTACGAATACGTTAAGCATACGTTGGTCATACGCGCACGCTGTGATACGCTGTCATAAGTTTGTTATAAGTTAGTGATACGCTTTCAATACGTTAGTCATACGCTATGTATACGTTCAATATGCTATATATATACGTTAAATACGCTATGAATACGCTATGGATACGTCCATTCCAACACCGATGTCGACTCTGACAATTTTCGAGCTATTTGTTGTATACGTCCGCATACGTTCAGGCCATACGCCATGGTGTGACTGACAGGCCCATAACACAGGTTCGACGACTTTTTTAGGCGGGTGCTATTAAACCGGGACTAGAGCACCCTCAACACCAGCTCATCAACATCATATTCATCTGAATTTATGTTAAACATAGTAAAACCAAGTTAACTCATGTTTATTGTGTATGAATTAAGTCAGCACATGTTGATGTTTTGTTTTCGCAAAAGAGACAAATCAAAATAGTCGCCTAAATATTGATTTGCTCGTAATCGTGCCACTATATTCACACATCAAATTCATATGTAAAAGCAATAACGGGTGATGTGTGTTGAATTTTCCCTAAAAATATACATTACAAAATACGTAAGATAAACGATGGGTAGATGCACACAAAATCTACGTCACTTGATTATTGTAGGTAAAATGTCACGGTAACATCTGGTATACAGAGCGATTCGGCGACAAGCAAAGGTACGGGTAGCAATAGGATTACCTAGTTCTACGTCGCAAACGGCCGTGTCTTTAAATAATTTCGCTATCAGTAGACAGACTTCCTGTTAATATTAATACAAGCGTCTTAGCTAATATATCCTCACCCGGGCGAGTTATCCTGAATCGACGAGTGAGCTGCCTAAAAAAAAACGTACACAATCTCAGGCCCACGCGTAATGTTTCTTCCTATGTGCCCTCAGATGCTATATCAGAGTCAAAGGCGACAACGGAGCTGGACCTTCGAGTTCTAACATGGTTGAAGAACCAAAAGACAGCTGTGAATCGCGTGGAAATCGCACCTTTTCTAACAAAAAGAGACCAACTCTTAATCGAAATAGGAGTCAACGCCGAATTACGTACATGTTATTTGTTATTACCTTCCTGATATTTACAACTACTCCATCTTTTGTATATTCGTTTGTTTCAATATTCAATCCCTTTCCCTTGGTGCGGTTAGACAAATATGTACAAGCCCTGGTATTGCGTTCTATGTTTTCCATTAACTATGCAGCTAATGTTTTCATTTACTTTGCCACTAATAAGAGATCAATATAAGGAATTATTCCATCGATTTCGCCGCCGATTTTGATACTCTTTATTCGTGCGATGACTTTTAAAAACATTCTGTGATAGCTGTAATGGAACGACTAAACCGTGCTATTAAGTCTACGATACAAGGAGTACCCTTATGTACCTTTTTGTGAAAAGCACTTGATAAAACAATGGGTAAATGTCGTCATAACTTGGTTGTAATGAAAATCGTAAATAACAAACCCGTGTTGTATCCTGGCTATGGCATAGATATAGATGAATATGAAATTGTTTGGAACGTTATCTTTATAGATGAGGTGACCGTTGTTTACATCAGTAGTGTTTACAAATTGATTAACGCCTGGTCTAAAGACATGCTAGAGGTACTAGTCCATGACTACTGCATACATACTATTCGAAAGCAAAACATACATCACTGAGCGCCAATTTTAAAAGCACATGCCCTTATGGTGCGTACGCATACTGCCGGGCAACCAGATTTAGTGCCTGGTCTCTCACTGTGCTTAGGGATGCAGACAATGACTGCACTATTACACCGTAAGCATTGTAAGTAAGGATCAATCAAGTGTGAATTATAAAGCACATTCCCTATAGGGGCGCACGCATACTGCCGGGCACTACGTCACCGGTCACACCATCTATAACGTTATAGCTATAAGTAGTTACGGACCAATCAGAAACCTTGAAACTAAAAGACAAAGAGTGCATTGACATTGCCTTAATACACTCCACGTGTGCGGATAAACGCATGCACTACACACTTTAGCGTGAGTAATTGTTCACGCAGCACTGGTTCGTCGACTTGGACGTTTTCTTCGGACCCCTTTTGCCGTTAACAACAAACCAACAAATCGGTGTGTACACTCTACTCAACCACACAGTAGATCGATCCAAGTGATCACGTCAAGTCGTGTACTGGTGTATACGACTCATCGTTTATATTTTAAAATCGGCATTTTGTGCAAAGATAATTAGATGTACATGTAGAAGAACCCTTGGGCATATATTTCAGATTACGACCCTGTCGAGCATTCAGAGAAAGGTCCGCATTTTTGGCCAGTTTTTGCGATGGCGCAATCCGCAATTTGTCGCCTGAGTTGTGTTTGCTGTCATTCTGGGGTCACCTATTATACCCTCAACACCGGCTCATTAACATTTTCAAAAGCAAGTAAACATTTTTTTTATACTCTCGTGAATGAATTAGGTCAGCACATGCATTCACGAGAGTAAAAATAAATGTTAACTTGATTTTGAAAATGTTAATGGGCTGGTGTTGAGGGTGCTATAGATGTTTTGTTTCTCGCCAAATGGGAAAAATCAAAATATTCGCGGAGATATTGATGTGCTCGTATTACGTGCCATTGTTCACACATTAAATTCACATACATGTATAAGGCCTAAAAAATGTTGACCCAAGTTCTAAGTAATTTTTCAACCACCTATATATATAGTTTCAGAGAATGTGTGTTTACTTAGTCTTGATCAGCAGTAGGTTTTTTTTTAATTATCCTGAAAAAAATGGCACGTTTAGCTTGTCTGGTTCTTCAGATATTGTTCATTACAGAAAGCATGCACAAACCCAACTTGTCCACGGGAGCGTCATTTAGTTTCTGTCTTCAACAAAACAGCATGCTCTAGGTTCAGAATTGAAAGCCCGCCCTGACGAAGTATCCCAATCTCTATGCTTAAGGTGCCATTCACATTCAATAAAGAAACGTAGGTGAAATGTTTTGCAATAAATACGACGAAATTGTATGAAATTACACAGTTGCACAAAATTGACTACTTTACATACATTTGCCTAGAGGTTAAGTTAAAGACATTATTCCTCAAAGTTTTATGCAAAATTCGGCAACAACTTTTTAACTTTTTACAATGTGTTGATGATTTGCATAACGTTGGGCGGTTTTCCCCATTGATACATTAACTTAACATTTTAGATTTTAAGATTGTTAAAAAATCTATTGTAAAACTTCAATGTAGTACAAGAGAGTGAATACGCTCTATGTTGTTATTAATTTGCCCTCACAACTCATTTCTAATCAGACGACGAAGGTAGCGCATGGTTGGCGCCTGTGTATTGATTTTTAAAAACACTTTTTTGTATGTTGAATTCTTAATTCCGATAATGATTCAATTCAGTTTTTCTCTGCATGCTAAACGTGCACAATGTGTTTTCTAGAGTATGGAAATTAACCTAGTAATCTTATTCCTACACTCCTTCTATACACAATATGCTTCGAATACAGTTTTAGTGTCAATTGAAAGTAAAAGAATTTCCAGTGTTTGCAACAAGTCACGTATACCACAGCAGCAAAACACACAAAAAAAGACTATTGTTGCAGTTTTTTGACAAACGTGACATGTTAATCACAAATTGTTTGATTAAATGAGGTGACTGAGAAATTGCAATCGACCCAGTAGACGTCATTATGTCCCTGAAGCAGCATCACCATGTTGGAAATCGTGGAGAGAAACTGGGTATTGGTGCTGTTTTATATCATCATCTGTGCTATTGGTATACCTGGTAATGCTCTCATCATTCGTGTTTATGCGGCTAAAAAGATACGCAACAGCACTGATATATTGATAACGAGCCTAGCCATTTCTGATCTGACTTTCTGCAGCTTGCAACCAGGTGTAATATATCGTTTACTTGTCTATTGCCCCCACCTCGATGGCGTCTACTGCACGGGTGAGATGATTTGCAGTACGATGGCACTTTTAAATTCCGTTTTTATAACAGGTTTTATCGCCGTGGATAGATACTATGCAGTGTGTAAGCCGCTAAGGAGAACAATAACACCTAAACGCGCCAAGATGATAGCAGTGGCGTGTCTAGTTATCTCAGGCCTAATGGCAATGTTAACAGGACATACATCAGATGTACTGGAATACAATATCGATGGTGTTTCTGCTGATAATTCAACCTCATTTGCCTGTAGCACATGCAGTGAGTCAAATAATGACTGGCCATCGGTTGTAGCAAATATCATTATCTGCACCATTATCTTGGCACTGTTTCTCATCATGGGTGTCCTGTACATACTGGTCTATAAAGCTATTCAAAAGCAAGGCAGGGTGCGTGCAGCAATGAACGTAGCTGCAATCTCTACTGTTGACACATGCAGACAGTTAGACCAAGATCAAGATAATACAACATCACAATTGAATAATGGGAGTATTACGAATGCCGGGAGAGTAAATAAAACACCAAGTAAAATCCGAAATACTTTTACAAACAGGTCTTCTGGTATGGAGGTTAAAATTGCTAACATATATAGAACCGTAAATGCTGTCAATGAAGTCATCGGCGAACAAATTAATCGGCCGATAAACTCAATAAGTACTGGCCAAACATGTAGGCACTCTGCTAAACAAGCTCCGACATCTGCTTCAAAAACAGGAGACGAAAGACCAACCCATGCAAAACCAATCGATCTGAATAAGAACTCGCGAAACTCTGTCCAGCGTAAAACAACCCGAATGCTTGTCATTATCACCGCAATGACGTTCACGACATGGTCACCGTCAATGATAGTTCAGATGTTAGTAATGGGAAATCCAGATGCATTTCGTCACTTGAGTTATGCATCTATTGTTCTGCTTACGCTGATACAGTCTTTGTATGCCATTAATTACGCGGCTAATTTCTTGATTTATTTTTCGACTAACCGACGGTTCAGGGAGCAGTGTTTTTTAGTGATAGATCGTAAGGGTAAATGGGGAAGAACAGGACAACACCGTTAACATTGGGGATCTGTGATAACGTAATATCCGAATAATAAAAAGTCATCGGCGAACAAATACATTCTGTTCCTCGGATAAACTCAACAGCTAGTTCACCACTATCAAACACTCCGGCAGTCATTGAAACGTGAGCTATAAACCTGATCTTAATGCTCCAACATTTTAATCAAGGAAAGGAAAACCAATCCAAGCAAGACCAGTTGATCTAAAGGGTTACCTGCTAAACTCTTTTCAAGGCAAAACCATTCGAACGCTTGTAACCATTAAATCACTGACCTTCACGACGTCACCGTCAATGATGGTTACCATACTGGCCTTGAAAAGTTCATTTATGGTATGTACAAGACATCCTGTGTACAAGTACTGATGACAGTGTAATAGTGTCGTGTCATGTTCAAACACCCTGTCGTTAGTATTTGAACATAACATTAGCTATCAAACTCGAAGGGTTCACACAGATAAGTAATGAGACTCAATCTTTCATATTGATTCTACTGCATCTTTATTTGGTATCTTGTCGACCAACTACTCACTACATCAATCTGGGATTTCCTCAATTTTGTTAGAGAGGCAGGAGAGGAGTATTGTTCGGCTGACTGGCGAAACCCAACTGCCTCATATTACTTCTCTAATTTGACTGCCACGTATCTTACTCTAGTAGTAGGGAGGGCATATTGGGTAACATGATATGTGTCACTGCTTTTGAGTACAGTAGGACATGTAGGATGTGTATTCATATCGTATCAGTGGCACTCAATTACTGCCCTCTATATTGTACTGCCTTACAGTAGTACGGCAGTACTGCAAAACCACTAGGTATAACTCATACGTTTAATTGACTTGTATGTAAGAATTAAACGATAGTCGCCAAAAAGTAATATTTTGCATCACCATACAAATTGAACTAAGATCAATGAAAATGTGTCTACATTTAATATTACGAAATAGTTTGAATTGGTGCATTTTTTGACATATTTGAATATTACTTTGGCGACTATCGTATAAGTCTTACGTGCACGACACTTATACGAATCAGAAATACGTTATAGTTTTGCAGTGTGGCCTAAGCAACGTCATCACAATTGATGATACAACCAGGATAAGATGAAGCTAATAGCCGAAATATGGCACCCCTAATACTTCTTTATTTTAGAAGTTTCGAATACAGTTTTAGTGTTACCAATTGCCTTATTTTATCTTTAACATGTTTAATGTAATGTTATTCAGTTATTGCATTTGGCACTGTCAGAAATTTAATTTCAAATTGAAACATTAGCATACGAAGAATATTTTGAATGGACGCACGTCACATGAGGTTGACCTCGTATAAAGTACGTGAGGTCATCCTCACCCCAAAACCCGGTGCAACGGACATCCGTGGTGCGCAATACGTAAGCTCGACCTCACGGCTCTGATTGGTTAGCGGAATTTTGTGAGTTTTTAACCATGCGCAGTAAGTTGATCGAAGTGCGCCTGCGTATGTCGGACTGTGGCCAGGAGAATATGTGCCGTTTGTCCATTATATGAAGGGCGCAGTACATTTCTTATTAATGCAGCATGCTACTATTATATTACGAGCTATTAAATAAAGCATTTTGGCGAACATAAAAGGTTTGTAATAATATGAATGTTTGCGTTTATACATATTTCAAAACCATTTGAATCGACATAGCATTGGTTGCCATAGAAACCGCGTTTTCATAAGGAAAAGTAATCCTTTCAGGATGCTATAATTAGACCATATATCAGAATGGGAGCGCACTAATAATACAGAAATATGCTACAATACATTATAACAGTCTGATACGGGTAAGCATGCTAAAGCTATTAGGAGCCGGTAACGAATTTAAGGCTGTTAACGGTAGCAAATGATTTAAAGTGACAGTAGAAAATGGATATTATTGAAAATCTACGTAGACTCACAAATAGTTTACAACGGAAATAAATTATTAGACCATAATTTGGATCACCTATGATACAAGAGAGTAAAAGTGTAACAATCTCAACATGGCTATCGCAACGAAGTATTTGCCCAACATCGTTATAGATGTAATCATTGCTGTATTCGGTATTCCTGGAAATGCACTAATTTTGTTCGTTTACGCAGCTAAGAAATCGCGCACAAGTACAGATGTGCTAATCATTTGGTTGGCTCTGTCGGATTTCTTATATTGTTCAATCACACCGCCCGTTTTCTTCTTTGGTTGGACGATTTGTCCAGAGTTATCACTTGCGTATTGCAGATTTCGAACATTTATCGGATATTTATCAGCTTTGATATCAATATTTCTTACAGAAGCTATCGCCGTGGATCGTTATTATGCGGTGTGCCTACCTTTGAAGAAAATCATCAACCCTCGCCGGGCCAATTTGATGGCACTCGTATGCTTCATTTTAGCGGGTGTCATAGCATGTTTTTGCGGAATCTTCATCGCAAGCGTCACGGATTATACTTCAATTCAATATCAAAATTTAACAACTTCTATCCGTGAGTGTAATTCTTGTGAATTTGACAGCGAAAGAGAAAAAATCGCCCAAACCGTTAATTTAAGTATAATTGCAACACTGTTCATAACTATGGGTGGTTTGTACTCTCTGATATACAGAGCGATTCGGCGACAAGCAAAGGTACGGGTAGCAATGGGATTGAACGCTGTACCTAGTTCTACGTCGCAAACGGCCGCGTCCGTACATAATTTCGCTATCAGCAGACTACCTGTTAATATGACAAGCGTCTTAGCAAATACATCCACACCCGTGGAGAGTTATCCTGAATCGTCGACTGAGCTGCCGCAAAAAATCGTAGACAATCCCAAGCGTAATGTTTCATTCTATATGCGTTCAGATGTTATCGGAGTTAACGGCGACAACGAAGCTAGACCTTCGCGTTCTTACATGGTTGAAAAAACAAAAGACAGCTGTGAATCGCGAGGAAATCGCACCTTTTCTAACAAAAAGAGACCAACTCTTGATCAAAATAGGAGTCAACGCCGAATTACGTACATGTTATTTGTGATTACCTTCCTAATATTTGTAACATGGACTCCATTTTTTGTATATTCGGTTGTTTCTATATTCAATCCTTTTCCCTTGGTGAGGCTAGACAACGATGTACAAGCCCTGGTGCACGTATTGCGTTCTATGTATTCCATAAATTATGCATCTAATGTGTTCATCTATTTTGCAACTAATAAGAGATTTAGAGATCAATGTACGGAATTATTCCATCGACTTCGCCGCCGATTTTAATACTCCTTATTCGTGCAACGACTTTAAAAATCATTCTGTGATAGTTTTCATAAGGAAGCGCCGTATATGGCCGAAAAGCTGACAAATATGCAACCTACACCCAACATGCAAATGAAGCGAATGCTCAACGTATACATAGCGTATTGATCACTACGTTGTCACCCGATCAAGATGTCGAACATGCTCAAAATAATTCCTAGACCCCAACGCACCTCTGCGAACCGCTAACGAATGTAACGTATGCCAAATATGTCACGATTAAATGACTACTTACACGAACATACACCCACATTTCCAAAACGTCGGACACACGTTAGCTCTAATTCGAAACAGTGTGACAGGGCCTTTAGTTTGAGTAATGGTTCATGTAGCACAGATTCTACGACTTTCTTGTGCGGGTGCTATTAAACCGCGGGACTAAAGCACCCTCAACACCAGCTCATCAACATCACATTAACTCTGTTTGAACTTACATGTATGTTAAACTTGAGGCCTGTTCAGACGGCCACTAAGCTCGAGAAAGTTATTGTTCTTACGCTAACCTATAGTGCCTGTCCAGACGACAAACTTAACCTCGAGTATAGCGATATACTACTGCGGTAGCTTCGAGGTTAACTCAAGGTCATGCGACTCTTCATTTTGCGGTAAGACTGGGTCACAGGTCATAAATCTCACTCGCGGTTAACATTACGGATGGATTCACACGGCGCACATACTCTAGGTTAGCTCTCGGTTAGTGCTTCGGGGCTAGTTAACCGTAAGATCTTTTAGGGTTAACAACCTAACATTCCAGCTTTATACTCGGGTTAGTTAACCATGACCGATTCACACGGCCGTTAACCAAGAGTTTAACCTCTAGAGGTTAGTGTCCCTCGTCGAAAGTAAAAGCAAGTTAATTTATTTTTTACTGTGTAAGAATAAGGTCAGCACATGCTGATGTTTTGTTTTCGCAAAAGATAAAAATCAAGATAGTCGTGTGCCATTATTCACACATCAAATTCACATGTACAAGCGTTAACAGGTGATGTGCGGTGAATTTTCCCTAAGAATAAAGATAACAAAATACGTAAGATAAAACGATGAGTAAATGAACAAAATATCTACGTCACTTGATTAATTGTAGGTAAAATGTAACATCGTTTTAATGTAAGCTCTAGCAACAAATGACATCAGAGGCAACCGCCTCACCAGTAACATTTCATATAATACGCCACAATCGTCACGGTTTTAGTTCGTTATTCCTGTTGCTATTCATTGATAACGACGATATTTGTAACGTTAACTGTTTAGTATCTAATATTTAGAATTGATATACTGTGCTGTAGGTCGATATATACATGACGGATCAATATATTTGTTTCGTGAAAACAGCATTCGTGTACAATATTACGACCATATCCCCCAGATTCAACTTACTAATGTCAAAATTATTTTTGGTAAGATACAATATATGACCATTTATCACATTTGTATGTTTCGCATGTTTGTGACACATAATATTAATGCTCAATCTTAATCAATCTTAAATGAAATTCCCATGGAATTAGGTCTGTTCGAATCAACTCAATCACCAAATATTGGATGTTTATATAGAATCAAAGACTTCCTGTCACTCGAAGGGAAATGAAAACTCTTGAAATATAGATGGTGACATTGTATGCAATTACACACAATTCAAAAACATTGACAACTTTGCATCAGGTTGTCTAGAATTAGTGAAAAACATTATTGTCCATGGTTTGAGACGTTCGGCAAGGTTGCCGCGTCAACTTTTTGCAACTTTTTGCAATGTTATGGTTTTTGCAAACCATTTGGCAATGTTTTTCGCAGTGATATATTGCCTAATTGACATTTTAGATTTTAAGATTGATAACCAATGCATTTAAAGCTTCAATTTAGTACAAGAAGAGCGTGATACACTCGCGTTTTGTTATTCATTGGCCCTTACAAACCAATTCCTACAAACCAATTCCAATCAGAAGACGGAGGTAGCGTATGTTGGCGTCTGTGTATTGATTTTTAAAAACACTTTGATTTTTTTCTTCTTAATTTCAATTATGATTCAACTCAGTTCTTCTTTGCGTGTTAAACATGCATATTGTGTTTTTCTATGAATAACTATTGAAATAAACCTTATGATCTTGTTCCTACACTCCAATTGAATTATATTATTGAATTATATATATAATGAATTAATTATCAATGGAAAGTAACAAAATTGGCAGGGTTTGCAACAAATCACGTATACCCTACGTATACGACAGCAGCAAAACAAAAACATATTGATGAGTCTTTCGAGAAACGTGACAGTATAATCACAACATTCATAATTCAATGAAGTGAAGCGGAACACAATTAGTCATTGCGAAATTGCGATCGACCCAGTAGATGACATTATGTTCCTGAAGTAGCATCACCATGTTGGAAATCGTGGAGAGAAACTGGATATTGGTGTTGTTTTATATCCTCATCTCCGTTATTGGTATACCGGGTAATGCTCTTATCATTCGTGTTTATGCCTCTAAGAAGATACGCAACAGCACTGATATATTAATAACAAGCCTAGCCATTTCTGATCTGACTTTCTGCAGCTTGCAACCAGGTGTAATATATCGTTTACTTGTCTATTGCCCCCACCTCGATAGCGTCTACTGCCCGGGTGAGATGATTTGCAGTACGATGGCACTTTTAAATTCCGTTTTTATAACAGGTTTTATCGCCGTGGATAGATACTATGCAGTGTGCAAGCCGCTAAGGAGAACAATAACACCTAAACGCGCCAAGATGATAGCAGTAGCGTGTCTAGTTATATCAGGCCTAATGGCAATGATAACAGGACATACATCAGATGTACTGGAATACAATATCGATGGTGTTCCTGCAGATAATTCAACTTCATATGCCTGTAGTACATGCAGTGAGTCAAATAATGAATTGCCATCGGTTGTAGCAAATAGCATTATCTGCACCATTATCTTGGCACTGTTTCTCATCATGGGTGTCCTGTACATACTGGTCTATAAAGCTATTCAAAAGCAAGGCAGGGTGCGTGCGGCAATGGATGTAGTTGCAATCTCTCAGACCTGTTCCGTTGACACATGCAGACAAGCAGATCAAGATAATACAACATCACAATTGAATAATGCGAGTATTACGCATGCCGGGAGAGTAAACGAAACACCAAGTAAAAGTACTTTTAAGAACATGTCTTCTGGTATGGAGGTTAAAATTGCAAACATATATAGAACCGTAATTATTATAAAGGTAGGCATTATCCCAGTGCCGAGGAGCCGAAAATTACCTTTTTTCAGCACCCATGGGTGTTGGAGCATCCATGAGTGTTGGATTTTTCCCAAGTGGGTATTTTTTTCCCATTTGGGTGCTCCTACTCTACTCTTACTCTTTCTCTTATTTCACCTTTCACCCTTTCTACTACCTTCTCTAGCTTATGTACTTCCTTTCGCATCCCAGTTGGCTAGGATAGGTGAGCCAAGTTAACTGGCTAGTTAGTTCGCCTTTCTGGTTTGTCTAGGATAGAGGTTCTATTCCTATGTGTAGGTTATAGGCGCCTAATCCCTGGAAAGATCGAGACTTAACTGATATCTTTCTGAGGTACAGGATACAGATCCTCAGTTTGATGGTGACGGCGCAACACCACACGGTGTTAGTGTGGGTGCCAACTGGTGATGTTACTATCCCTCTCTCTTTTCTTCTTCCTCTCCCAATCATAGAGTAAGAATAGGTATTGCATTTAAGGTGTGGGTACCCTTCACGAGGAAGGATCTGGGCGCCCACCTCGTTGTATGTATTTCCATCAGTACACGCCCATGGAAACCTTATAGATAACCTATGATGACGAAACTTAGTAATGGGGCAGCCACCAGCCTAGCATACCAAGGTGGTACCTCCGGACCCAGAGGGGAAAGTAATGGGCAACAAAACCAATCCCGACCCTTGTCCTGTGATGACGCACCGAATGGAGCCGAAGGAAGGACTATGGGAAAGGATCTTAAGTTAAGAAAAGTCATACGATTTGGTACATGGAATGTGAGAACGCTATCACAGCCTGGCACTCTGGAGCTTCTGACCAGACAGATGGACAGATGCAAAGTGAACATCCTAAGTATTGCTGAAGTACGCTGGTCAGGAAAATGCCACTTCTCCACAGATGACCACACCATATACTACTCAGGAAATGAGAAAGGAGGGAGCAAAGGTGTAGCTTTCATCACCAGTAAAATCATCTCAAAGTATGTCTTGGGCTACAACCCAGTCAGTGACAGGATCATCTCCATCAGATTCCAAGTTAGGCCTATTAACCTCTCAGTCATTCAAATATATGCACCAACCTCTGCAGCCTCTGATGAAGATCTGGAATGTTTTTACAGCCAACTGCAGGAAACCCTTGATGGCATTCCGAAGAGAGATATCATCATGATAACAGGTGATTTCAACGCAAAAGTTGGAGAAGGCATTCAAAACGAAGACGAAACCATGGCTATGGGCCCGCATGGCTTGGGAAGCAGGAACGGTAGTACACTCGTGGATTTCTGTGTAGCAAACAGACTTACTATCACAAACACAATCTTCCAACAACACCCGAGGCGGAAGTACACTTGGATATCACCAAACGGCATCACAATAAACCAGATTGACTACATCCTCATTAGCAGTAGGTGGAAGTCTTCTATCAAGATAGCAAAAACCCTGCCAGGGGCAGATATAGGTAGTGACCATCAACTTCTGATTGCTGATTTTCGAATCAAGTTGAAGATGACCAAAGGTGCTCCCAAACCCTGCAGATTTGATTTGCAGCATCTTGATGACAAATACAGAGTGGAGACCAGAAATCTGTTTCAAGAACTGATGGTTAGAGATGAGGAAACAACTCCTGATGAACTCTGGCTGGACATCAAAAACTCTATTCTCAGCGCAGCCAAAAAACATGTTCCTAAGAAACATAAGAGAAAGACCACATCATGGCTGTCACATGAAACCATCAACTTAGCAGATGAAAGACGCCAATTGAAGGAAGCTGGTCTGCAAGGCAGTAACCTATACAGAAGACTTTCAAGTGAGGTTTAATTTAACTCTAGGAGAGATAAAAATAAGCATATCCGACAGCAATGCCAAGAACTTGAGGATCACAGTTTTCACAAAAACAGCAGAGAGCTCTTTAGATGTATAAAAAACATCACCTCAAAAACGACAACTAGATTGGCTATCATCAAGGATGAGCAAGGAAAGGTCTTGACTGAGAGTGACGAAATCAAGGATCGTTGGAAAAACTACTGTGAAAATCTGTATGCGTCCCAAGAAGAGACAAATGGCTCACAGGAGTCTCCCCCGCCTCCACTAGGTGAAGATGAGCCTGATATTCTTCTGTCTGAGGTCCAGGAAGCCATCAAGAAGTTAAAAAGTCAAAAGGCACCTGGTCTAGATGATATTCCAAGTGAGCTCCTGAAGCAAGCTGATGATTCTGTAGCAGTTATTATGCAAAAGCTGTGCAATACTGTGTGGAAGTCAAGAGTATGGCCAGAGGATTGGAAGAGGTCAGTTTTCCTAACACTTCCAAAGAAAGGGGATGCTAGCGAGTGTAAAAACCATCGTACTATCGCTCTGATACCACATGCAAGCAAAATCCTGCTGCACATCATCAACGAACGTCTCAGACCTCATCTTGAACGTGAACTTCCTGCTGAGCAAGCCGGTTTCCGGAAAGGCCGCGGCACAAGAGATCAGATAGCCAATGTACGTCACATAATGGAAAAATGTTTTGAATTCCAAAGGGAGCTCTTCATGTGCTTCATAGACTACGCTAAGGCCTTTGATTGTGTGAGATATTCCGCATTGTGGACAGCACTGCAAGAAATGGGAATCCCTTACCACCTCGTCCACCTAATTCGCAATCTGTATGATGGTCAAGCTACCTGTGTGCGCACTGAGAAAGGAAATAGTGACTGGTTTGCTCTAGGTCAGGGAGTCCGTCAAGGGTGCATACTTTCACCAGCACTCTTCAACCTTTATGCAGAGTCTATAATGAGACGTGCATTGGATGATTGGCCAGGGGGGCTGTCAGTAGGTGGATACCAAATACACAATCTACGGAAGAGATGGCGGAACTCCTGCAGAAAGTCAAGGTGGAGAGTGAGCAGCTTGGCCTACGTCTAAATGTCAGCAAGACCAAGATCATGTCCATAGGCACAGATGGTGTTGGAGAGCCTCTCATAATTGATGGTAATGAGGTGGAATCGGTCTCGAAATTCAACTTCCTTGGATCCCTGATCACCAAAGAGGGTGGTTGCAGCCAAGAGATTAGACCCCGTTTAGCAATGGCCAGATCAGCAATGATCAACCTAAGCCAGATCTGGGCTGACAGAGGAATAACCAGAGCAACAAAAACGAGGCTAGTCCAAGCCCTTGTATTTCCAATTGCCATGTATGCATGTGAGACGTGGACCCTAACCAAAGCTGACAAAAACAGAATAGCTGCTTTCGAGATGTGGTGTTGGAGGCGTATGCTTCGTATCGTATGGACAATGAGAAGGACCAATGCCAGTATTATTGAAGAAATAGGGGTGTCTAAACGACTTCTTCATGCTATCAATACCCAAATGCTGAGCTACTTCGGCCATATCTCACGTCGCAAGGGTAACAACCTAGAGAAGATGATCATGCAAGGCATGATTGAAGGGAAGCGCAAGAGAGGCAGACCTCGTTCCCGGTGGATTGACCAAATAAAATTGATTACTGGACACCCTCTCCGTGATTGTTACTCCTTTGCTGAAAATCGTTATCTGTGGCGTAGTATCTGTAAGGTCACGAGCTGTCAGTCATGACAGGACCGAACCAACCAACCAAATATTATGCATACGAGTTCTGGCAATGACGTCATCGGCGAACAAATTCATCGGCCGATAAACTCAATAAACATTGCCAAGCATTTAGGCACTCCGCTAAACAACCTCCGACACATGCTTCAAAAACAGGAGACGAAAGACTAATCCATGCAAAACCAATCGATCTGAATAAGAACTCGCGAAACTCTGTCCAGCGTAAAACAACCCGAATGCTTGTCATCATTACCGCAATGACGTTCACGACATGGTCACCGTCAATGATAGTTCAGATGTTTATGGAAAATCCAGATGCTTTTCGTTACTTGAGTTATGCATCTCTTGTTCTATATACTTACGCTGATACAGTCTTTGTATGCCATTAATTACGCGGCTAATTTCTTGATTTATTTTTCGACTAACCGACGGTTCAGAGATCAGTGTTTGTTAGTGTTATATCGTAAGGGCAAATGGGGAAGAACAGGACAACACCGTTAACATTGGGGATTTGTGATAACGTAATATCCGAATAATATTCGAGTAAAAAGTCATCGGCGAACAAATTCATTGTGTTCCTCGAGCTGATAATATACTGACCAAGCGTTAGGCAGATAAAGTAATCTTACATGGCAATGAGGTCATCGGTAAACAAATACATTCTGTAACTCGGATAAACTCAACAGCTAGTCCACCACTATTAGACACTCCGGCAGGCATTGAATCATGCACTGAAAAACCTGTTCTTCATACAGGGTGACCCAGAAAATGTTGAACCCAAAAATCACAAACTTAAAAAAATAAATTAAAAATGAAAATAAATAAATGTTCATGTTATGTAAACAGTTTATTCAGCTTTCTGGAGAACTTTAGATCATGTAAATTGGCCTTACCAAACTAAAGATACACTTGATTGTGTGACAGGGGGTGTTTTCGCCCTTTTGTAAAAGTGAAACAATTGTAACTTGGTTCAGATATGAAACTTAATCCTGTTCTAACATGTCTAAGTACGGTGAGTTAAGTAATCTTTTCTTTTGATCTGTATTTATCAAATTAACATTTTCAAATGAAGTCAAGGGGACTTCAGTTTTTTGTTTTCAAAGTCTCTTATATAATAATAATATTGATTTACATAATAAATTAATATTGATGAGATACTGTACGGAAAGAAATGGTTTCAAACAGGCACTTATTCTGCTCATGTAGCATGCAACCATTTATTTTTGCACTTCACTTACACTACAAAACAACACTTCTTACAAAATTACACGTATTTTAAGTTTCGTGTGGCCTATTTTTATGATCTAAAATGTTTCAGAAAGTTAAATGTATGGTGCACATAGCTGGTGAACGAGTTACAGGGTGTCTCAAAAAAAACCGTGCACATGTTTACCCAGCTTATTGACCGTGAACATATAGAATTTGGTGTAACAATTGTATACATATTGATAGCCACAACGGTTAGCTTTCATATTCCGTTTATTTCATCTGATTTGGTTTTGTCAATCTTGAGATATGACCAATTAACTAAAGCTACCTAAAGTCAACGTTGTGCCACTTTACAGTTTGCAATGAATAGAAAGGGTTACTCCGGAGAGGGGGTTGTTACCACCGGGGTTACCACCCTCTAACAAAATCCAATCCGAAATGCAAAGTATGCTTATTTGGGTACCATTTTATAGCTAGAGGTTCCCTCTATCCATACATACTAAAATAAGTACAAACATCTCACGCATGACGTCACAATGACGTCACCAAACATGGCCGACCTCAAAATCCCGCCGTATTCGCTGGACAGTGAAATATCATAGAAATCTTTGCCAAAAAAGTTCTAAATATCGGAATTTCACCCGGTTTTTTGCTTATAAGTGATGGAAATGCTGTTTCTAACATAGACCTATGCTAAAATATTTCAGGAACATACAATACAAATATTTTTCAAAATGGCGATTTTTTTTGTTTTTTGTAAGGTGGCAACCACCCCCCTACTATCGGACTTTGACGGTTTACCCTACCCCCGGGTAAGGTGGCAGCCTCAATTTGTTTTCGTCAAAATGAGCGCCGGGAATGTAAAAGCGATCACCTAGACGCCCTAGGTCACTGTTTTTTGCGTTCTAGCGCAATCGGCGATCACCCTCCCTTTTAAGAGGACGAGGGTTTTAATGCTTTTAATGCATTCTTTCCGTAAAAGTGGCACAAATTCGATTTTAGGTAGCTTTAGTTAATTGATCATATCTCAGGATTGACAAAACCAAATTAGATGAAATAAACGGCATATGAAAGCTAAGTGTTTGGTCTATCAATATGTATACAATTGTTACACTAAATTGTAGAAGTTCATGGTCAATAAGTTGGGTAAACACATGCACGGTTTTTTTTGAGACACCCTGTATGCAATATTTTGTTATTTTAATGGTAAAAAAATATATTGAATTTTGTGATTTTGGGGTTCAACATTTTCTGGGTCACCCTGTACTTCAACATCTGCATTTAATCCAGGAAAGATAAGCCAATCCATGCAAGACCTTTCAATCTTAAGGGTTCCCCGCTAAACTATTTTCAAGGCAAAACCACTCGAACGCTTATAACCATTACAGTAATGACCTTCATGACATGGTCACCGTCAATGGTGGTTACAGATGATGGCCTTGGAAAGTGCATTCATGATGTGTACAAGACATCTTGTGTACAAGGACTGATGACTGACAGTACGACAGTACTGCAAAACCACTACGTATAACTAATACGTGTAAGTGACTTGTATGTAAGAATTAAACGATAGCCGCCAAAAAGTAATATTTTGCATCACCATACATAACAAGTACTCATACAAATTGAACTGAGATCAATGAAAATATGTCTACATTATTACGTAATAGTTTGAATGGTGCATTTTTGACATATTTGAATATTACTTTGGCGACTATCGTATAAGTCATATGTACACGACACTTATACGCATATCAGCAATACGTTATAGTTTTGCAGTGTGGCCTTAGCAACGTCATCAAAATTGATGATACAATCAGGATGAGATGAAGCTAATAGCCGAAATACAGGGTGTATAAAAATAAATAGGACTCTGTTTCATGGCGGTTTTTAACTTTTTCAAAACCACTGGACCTTGACTAATTTACCGTCAATGCAAAGTCCAATTAATAATGATAATATTCTGAAAATCTGAGATTGATGCAATAAAGAATAAGACCGCTAGCATAATTTGCGTAAACCATGTCATTTACTAGTCTGTACAATGGGATTTACACATACAAACCAGAAAATGACATGGTTTATACATTTCAATGCTTTGCATTCAAAAATATTGTAAATCATCTATCAATAAACAATAGCAAAGATAAGTTTGGTATTCCTCTTAATTCACAAATTTGATGCATGAATATTTCTGTGAAATGTTCAATGTTGCTTAGTGTCCTCATGAGAAAGCCTCAGCAGGAAAGCATGTAGGAAAGTTGTGGTAGGAAAGCACCAATCATGTCCATAGTGTGTTTATACCAATCATTGACAGAAGGACATTATACTTAGAAATGGGACTTGTAAGTCAACTTCAATTTCTGCCATAAGCATGATAAGAATAGGAATAAGAATAATTTCACATGATAAGAATACGAATAATTTCCCTTTAGCCTATTTAAATGTGTAATCATCCACTGTAATGTTTCTCTACCTTTAACTTTACTGTGTGAATTACCATTGTACATACTACAAAATGGGTTGACTTGCCTAGTTGGTCACACTTTCCGTAATTGATGATAAATTTTTCTCATCTTTTCAGGATTTTAACTTTATTAGTTGTACTTGACAATGAAATCAAATTGGTCATGGGTTCAGTAGTTTGAATAAGGATTAAATCCATGCTGAAAGAATCCTATTTTTTTTAATACACCCTGTATGGCACCCCCTAAAACTTCTTTATTTTAGAGTTACAAATACAATTTTATTGTTACGTTTTGAGCACATCGATTGCCTTATTTTATCTTTAACATGTTTAATATAATCTTATTCAGTTATTGCATTTGGCGCTGTCAGAAATTTAATTTCAAATTGGAACATTAGCATACGAAGAATATTTTGAATGGGCGCACATCACATGAGGTTGACCTCGCGTAAAATACGCGAGGTCAACCTAACCCAAAATACGGTGTAACGGACATCCGTGGTGCGCAAAACGTAATCTCGACCTCACGGCTCTGACTGGTTAACGGAATTTTGTGAGTTTTCAACCATGCGCAGTAAGTTGATCGAAGAGCGCCCGCATATGTCGGACTGTGGCCAGGAGAATATGTGCCGTTTGTCCATTATATGAAGAGCGCGGTAATTATTTTTATTAATATGCAGCATGCTACTATTATATTACGAGCTATTAAGTAATAAGAATTTTGGAAAATATAAAAGATTGTAAAAATAGAAATGTTTCCGTTTATACAAGTTTCAAAACCATTTAAATCGACGTAGCATTGGTTGCCATAGAAACCGCGTTTTCATAAGAAAAAGTAATCCTTTCAGGATGCTATAATTAGACCATATATCAGAATGGGAGCGCACTAATACTAGGCAATAATACATTATAAAAGTCTGATACGAGTTCATCTTCAGAAGCGTGCTAAAGGAGCAGGTTACGAATTTAAGGCTATTAACGGTAGCAAGTGATTTAAAGTGACAGTAAAAGGGAAATTATTCAAAATCTGTGTAGACTCACAAATAGTTTACCACGGAAATAAATCAGACCATACTTTGAAATACCTCCGATACAAGATAGTATAAGTGTGACAATCTCAACATGGCTATCGCAACGAAGTATTTGCCCAACATCGTTATGAATTTTATCATTGCTGCGTTCGGTATTCCTGGAAATGCCCTTATTTTGTTCGTTTACGCAGCTAAGAAATCGCGTACAAGTACAGATGTGCTAATCATGTGGTTGGCTTTGTCAGATTTCTTATATTGCTCAATTATACCACCCATTTACTACTTTAGTTCGTTGACTTGTCCAGAATTATCACTCACATATTGCATATTTCAAACATTTATCGGATACTTATCAGCTTTGATATCAATATTTCTTACCGAAGCTATAGCCGTGGATCGTTATTACGCGGTGTGCCTACCTTTGAAACAAATCATCACCCCTCGACGGGCCAATTTGATGGCACTCGTATGCTTGATATTAGCGGGAGTCATAGCATGTTTTTACGGAATCTTCATCGCAAACGTCACGGATTATACTTCAATTCAATATCAAAATTTAACAACTTCTATGCGTGAGTGTACTTCTTGTGAATTTGACAGCGAAAGGAAAAAAATTGCCCAAATCGTTAATTCAAGTATCATTGCAATACTGTTCATTACTATGGGTGGTTTATACTCTCTGATATACAGAGCGATTCGCAGACAGGCAAAGGTACGGGTAGCAATGGGGTTAAATGCTGTACCTAGTTCTACGTCACAAACGCCCGTGTCTTTAAATAATTTCGCTATCAGCAGACAACCTGTTAACAATACAAGAGTCTTAGCAAATACATCCACACCCGGGGAGAGTTATCCTGAATCGTCGACTGAGCTGCCGCAAAAAAGCGTAGACAATCCCACGCGTAATGTTTCATCCTATGTGCGCTCAGATGTTATCGGAGTTAAAAGCGACAACGAAGCTGGACCTTCGCGTTCTAACATGGTTGAAGAAACAAAAGAAAGCTGTGAACCGCGAGGAAATCGCACCTTTTCTAACAAAAAGAGACCAACTATTGTTCAAAATAGGAGTCAACGCCGAATTACGTACATGTTATTTGTGATTACCTTCCTAATATTTGTAACATGGACTCCATTTTTAGTATATTCGGTTGTTTCTATATTCAATCCTTTTCCCTTGGTGAGGCTAGACAACGATGTACAAGCCCTGGTGCACGTATTGCGTTGTATGTATTCCATAAATTATGCATCTAATGTGTTCCTCTATTTTGCAACTAATAAGAGATTTAGAGATCAATGTACGGAATTATTCCATCGACTTCGCCGCCGATTTTGATACTCCTTAAAGGTGCGTTCATACTCCCGTCGTTGCGCATCGACCGACGTCGATGGATAAAAGTTGACATTGCTTCAACTCGCGCGCCGATGTCCATCGACGTCGGCCGATGCGCAACGACGGGAGTATGAACGCATCTTTATTCGTGCAACGACTTTTAAAATCATTCAGTGATAGCTTTCATAGGAAGCGCCATGGCCGAACAGCTGACGAATAAGCAGCCTACACCTAACATGCAAAACGTTAACGAAGCGAATGCTCAACGTATACATAGCGTATTGATCACTACGTTGTCACCCGATCAAGATTTTGAACATGCTCAAAATAATTCCTAAACCCCAACGCACGTCTGCGAACCGCTAACGAATGCAACGTATGCCAAATATGTCACGATCGAATGACAACTTATACGCACGTACACCCACTTTTCCAAAACGTCGGGCACACGTTAGCTCTAATTCGCAACAGTGTGACAGGGCCTTTAGTTTTAGTAATGGTCCATGTAGCACAGGTTCTACGACTTAAACCGGGACTATAGCACCCTCAACACCAGCTCATTAACATCATATTCCCTCTGTTTGAACTTACATGTATATTAAACTTGAGGCCAGTTCAGACGGCCACTAAGCTCGAGAATAGTTATTTTCGAGCTTAATTGTTTTTATGCTAACCCATAGTGCCTGTCCAGACGACAAACTTAACCTCGAGTATAGCGATACTACTGCGGTAGCTTCGAGGTTAACTCAAGGTCATGCGACTCTTCATTTTGCGGTAAGACCTGGTTCACAGGTCATAAATCTCACTCGCGGTTAACATTACGGATGGATACACACGGCGCACACACTCTCGGTTAGCTCTCGGTTAGTGCTCCGGGGCTAGTTAACCGTAAAATCTTTTAGGGTTAACATTCCAGCTTTATACTCGGGTTAGTTAGCCATGACCGATTCACACGGCCGTTAACCAAGAGTTTAACCTCTAGGTTAACGAATTTGACGCTAACCTTGAGGTTAGTGTCCCTCGTCGAAAGTAAAAGCAAGTTAACTTATTTGTTACTGTGTAAGAATAAGGTCAGCAAAATCCCATGCTGATGTTTTGTTTTCGCAAAAGAGAAAAATCAAAATAGTCGCGTGCCATTATTCACACATTAAATTCACATGTACAAACATTAACAGGTGATGTGCGGTGAATTTTCCCTAAAAATAAAGATAACAAAATACGTAAGATAAAACGATGAGTAGATGCACAAAAAATCTACGTCACTTGATTAATTGTAGGTAATGTCACGGTAAACATCGTGTTAATGTGAGATCTGGCAATAAATAACATCAGAGGCAACCGCCTCATCAATAGCATCTTATATAATACGCCACAATCATCACGATTTTAGTTTGTTATTCCTGTTGCTATTCATTGATAACGACGATATTTGTAACGTTAACTGTTTAGCATCTAATATTTAGAATTGATATACTGTAGGTCGATTATACATGACGGATTAATATATTTGTTTCGTGAAAACAGCATTCGTGTACAATATTACGACCATCTCCCTCCAGATTCAACTTACTAATGTCAACATTATTTTTGGTAAGATACAATATATGACCATTTATCACATTTGTATGTTTCGCATGTTTGTGACACATAATATTAATGCTCAATCTTAATCAATCTTAAATGAAATTCCCATGGAATTAGGTCTGTTCGAATCAACTCAATCACCAAAAATTGGATGTTTATATAAAATCAAAGACTTCCTGTCACACGAAGGGAAATGAAAACTCTTGAAATAAAGATGGTGAAATTGTATGCAATTACACACAATTCAAAAACATTGACCACTTTGCATCATGTTGTCTAGAATTAGTGGAAAACATTATTGCCCATGGTTTGAGACGTTCCGCAAGGTTGCCGCGTTAACTTTTTGCAACTTCTTGCAATGTTATGGTTTTTGCATTTTTTCGCAGTGATATATTGCCTTAACATTCTAGATTTTAAGATTGTTAACAAATGTATTTTAAAGCTACAATTCAGTACAAGAAGAGCGTGATACACTCGCGTTTTGTTATTAATTGGCCCTTACAAACCAGTTCCTTATAAACCAATTTCAATCAGAAGACGGAGGTAGTGTATGTTGGCGCCTGCGTATTGATTTTTAAGAACCATTTGTTTTGTTTTTCTTAATTTCAGTAATGGTTTATCTCAATTCTTCTCTGCGTGTTAAACATGCATATTTTGTTTTACATGAAAAACTATGGAAATTAACCTAATAATCTTGTTCCTACACTCCAATTGAATTATATTATTGAATTATACGAGGGTCATTCAATAAGTTCTACCTTCTCACTCATAACATCGCTAATATGAATGTCAGCCTCATGACATTTGTCATGATTATAGCTCTGAATCATAGCTATACATTTATAGTAAATGCTAATTGATACCTATATCACTTTTGTCATGATGCAATCAACGCTAGAGAGAGATTTTGGACAACGGACAACGGACACGGAAAATTACCCCAAAGATAAATACATGGGGTTTTTTTCGTTTTCTCTCCGTATTGTATGATTAGGTATAACCGACCGATTTAAATACTGAAAATAGAAAACAATGGATGATTTCTGAATATAATGCTATACTATCATGTATAAATCAGATTGTAGGCAATATTAACCTTTGCAGCTTGCAAATAGTATAATATCAACTCGAATGTATTGACACGCCTTTAGCATACTGGAATACTAATATTCAGTCAAACGTTCGTTGTTACAAGTCAAGCCACAGTGATGCCTCGAATGTTAAATCTTAACATGATAGTAACTTTATCAGTTTTCCTTATATAGAACATTTAGAATAGTTAATCAGGTAGTCAGTGATTGAAAAATATATTTTCGAGAGACTTGAAATATATCCATTTAGTCCTGTATATTGAAAATCTCTTAGTTCCTATATGAAAAGCAAATTTGACTTTTGCAGCTGTTCTCTAGGGTAGGATTAAAATTGATGGTTGTCCTGGTCTGGTTCTGGCTAATTAGTTGGCATTTTACGCTAAGAAATCAGTCACTTGTATTATTTAAAGTCTGTTCAAGAGATATTTGTAACTTATATCAATTTTAATTGACCGATAGGTACATTTTGTCTCTTAGAATTGGCCAAATGAATAGCACTTAGGAAACATTTGGCTGTTTTAACCCATTTCCATCGCACTAAATGGAAATTTGGTTTTTACTGCATATCTAAAAAAAAGTACAATGAGTATTTAGACCAATCTTCTGTGATTTTGTAGCTGGGACTCAAAGATTTAATTGTGGAATATGTCATACGACTGGCTTATATCGTCGCTGTTCTGACATACCGGCACATCACAACAGAAATAAGTAAAGAGATGTGCCGGTATGTCAGAACAGCGACGATATAATAGCAAAGTTATAAGGTAGGAGGTAGAACATATTGAATGACCCTCGTATAATGAATTAATTATCAATGGAAAGTAACAAAATTGGCAGGGTTTGCAACAAGTCACGTATACCCTATAAGAACAGCAACAAAAACACACTATTGTTGAAGTCTTTCGAGAAACGTGACAGTTTAATCACAACATTTATAATTCAATGAAGTGAAGCGGAACACGATTAGTCGGAGAAATTGCGATCGACCCAGTAGATGTCATTATGTTCCTGAGGTAGCATCACCATGTTAGAAATCGTGGAGAGAAACTGGGTATTGGTGCTGTTTTATATAATCATCTCTGTTATTGGTATACCGGGTAATGCTCTTATCATTCGTGTTTATGCCTCTAAAAAGATACGCAACAGCACTGATATATTGATCACAATCCTAGCAATTTCTGATCTGACATTCTGCAGCTTGCAACTAGGTGTAATATATCGTTTACTCGTCTATTGCCCTCATTTCGATAGCGTCTACTGTACGGGTGAGATGATTTTCAGTACATTGGCGCTTTTGAATTCCATTTTTATAACTGGTTTCATCGCCGTGGATAGATACTTTGCAGTGTGCAAGCCGCTAAGGAGAACAATAACACCTAAACGCGCCAAGATGATAGCAGTGGCATGTCTAGTTATATCAGGTCTAATGGCAATGTTAACAGGACATACATCAGATGTACTGGAATACAATATCGATGGTGTTCCTGCTGATAATTCAACTTCATATGCCTGTAGTACATGCAGTGTATCAAATAATGACTGGCCATCGGTTGTAGCAAATATCATTATCGGCACCATTATCTTGGCACTGTTTCTGATCATAGGCGTCCTGTACATACTGGTCTATAAAGCTATTCAAAAGCAAGGTAGGGTGCGTGCGGCAATGGACGTAGCTGCGATTTCTTCTGTTGGCAGATGCAGACAGTTAGACCAAGATCAAGATAATACAACATCACAATTGAATAATATGAGTATTACGCATGCCGGGAGCCCGGCCGGGAGAGTAAATGAAACACCAAATAAAATTCGAAATACTTTTACAAACAAATCTTCTGGTGTGCATAACAGGTCTGGCAATGAAGTCATTGGCGAACAAATTCATTATGTTCCTCAGCCGATACACTCATTAGTTACTGACCAAACATTAGGCTTCCCGGGTGTCATTGAAGGAAGTAAGAGACAACCCCGGTGCCCAACCGCTAAACAACCTCCGACACATGCTTCAAAATCAGGAAAAAGAAGACCAATCCATGCAAAACCAATCGATCTGAATAAGAACTCGCGAAACTCTGTCCAGCGTAAAACAACCCGAATGCTTGTCATCATCACCGCAATGACGTTCACGACATGGTCACCGTCAATGATAGTTCAGATATTAGTCATGGGAAATCCAGATGCATTTCGTCACTTGAGTTATGCATCTCTTGTTCTGCTTACGCTGATAGAGTCTTTGTATGCCATTAATTACGCGGCTAATTTCCTAATTTATTTTTCGACTAACCGACGGTTCAGAGAGCAGTGTTTTTTAGTGTTAGATCGTAAGGGCAAATTGGGAAGAACAGGACAACTCCGTTAACATTGGGAATCTGTGATAACGTAATATCCGAATAATATTCGAGTAAAAAGTCATCGGCGAACAAATACATTCTGTTCCTCGGATAAACTCAACAGCTAGTCAGCTGTAAAACCAGCTCTTAATGCTCCAACATTCTAATCTGCTTAGAATTACATCAATAACCTTCACGACATGGTCACCGTCAATGGTGGTTACCATACTGGCCTTGGAAAGTTCATTCATACTATGTACAAGACATCCTGTGTACAAGGACTGATGACAGTGTAATAGTGTCGTGTCATGTTCAAATACTAACTGTCATGTTCAAACACCCTGTCGTTAGTATTTGAACATAACACTAGATATCAAACGCGAAGGGTTCACACAGATAAGTAATGACACTCAATCTTTCATATTGATTCTACTGCATCTTTATTTGGTATCTTGTCGACCAACTGCTCACTACATCAATCTGTGATTTTCTCACTTTTTTAGAGAGGCAAGAGAGGAGTATTGTTCGGCTGACTGGCGAAACCCAACTGCCTCATATTACTTCTCTAATTTGACTGCCACGTATCTTACTCTAGTAGTAGGGAGGGCATATTGGGTAACATGATATGTGTCACTGCTTTGGAGTACAGTAGGATGTGTATTCATATCATGTCAGTGTCACTCAAATACTGCCCTCTATATTGTACTGCCTTACAGTAGTACGGCCGCAGTACTTGTATGTAAGAATTAAACGATAGTCTCAAAAAAGTAATATTTTGCATCACCATTCAAATTGAACTAAGATCAATGAAAATGTGTCTACATTATTACGAAATAGTTTGAATTGGTGCATTTTTTGACACATTTGAATATTACTTTGGCGACTATCGTATAAGTCATATGTACACGACACTTATACGCATATCAGCAATACGTTATAGTGTTGCAGTGTGGCTTTAGCAACGTCATCAAAATTGATGATACAACCAGGATAAGATGAAGCTAATAGCCAAAATATGGCATCCCCTACAACTTCTTTATTTTAGAATTTTAGAATACAGTTTTAGTGTTACGTTTTGAGTACACCAATTGCCTTATTTTATCTTTAACATGTTTAATGTAATCTTATTCAGTTATTGCATTTGGCACTATCAGAAATTTAATTTCAAATTGGAACATTAGCATACGAAGAATATTTTGAATTGACGCACGTCACATGAGGTTGACCTCGTGACCACAAAATACGGTGCAACGGGCTTCCGTGGTGCGCAATACGTAAGATCGACCTCACGGCTCTGATTGGTTAGCGGAATTTTGTGAGTTTTTAACCATGCGCAGTAAGTTAATCGAAGTGCGCCTGCGTATGTCGGACTGTGGCCAGGAGAATATGTGCCGTTTGTCCATTATATGAACATTTCTTATTAATGCAGCATGCTACTATTATATTACGAGCTATTAAGTAAAAGCATTTTAGCGAACATAAAAGGTTTGTAATAATAGGAATGTTTGCGTTTATACATATTTCAAAACCATTTGAATCGACATAGCATTGGTTGCCATAGAAACCGCGTTTTCACAAGGAAAAGTAATCCTTTCAGGATGCTATAATTAGACCATATATCAGAATGGGAGCGCACTAATAACACAGAAATATGTTATAATACATTATAACAGTCTGATACGGGTAAGCATGCTAAAGCTATTAGGAGCAGGTAACGAATTTAAGGCTGTTAACGGTAGCAAATTATTTAAAGTGACAGTAGAAAATGGATATTATTGAAAATCTACGTAGATTCACAAATAGTTTACAACGGAAATAAATTATTACACCATATTATTTGGATCACCTATGATACAAGAGAGTAAAAGTGTAACAATCTCAACATGGCTATCGCAACGAAGTATTTGCCCAACATCGTTATAGATGTTATCATTGCTGTATTCGGTATTCCTGGAAATGCACTTATTTTGTTCGTTTACGCAGCTAAGAAATCGCGCACAAGTACAGATGTGCTAATCATTTGGTTGGCTCTGTCGGATTTCTTATATTGTTCAATCACACCGCCCGTTTTCTTCTTTGGTTGGAGGATTTGTCCAGAGTTATCACTTGCGTATTGCAGATTTCGAACATTTATCGGATATTTATCAGCTTTGATATCAATATTTCTTACCGAAGCTATCGCCGTGGATCGTTATTATGCGGTGTGCCTACCTTTGAAGAAAATCATCAACCCTCACCGGGCCAATTTGATGGCACTCGTATGCTTCATTTTAGCGGGAATCATAGCATGTTTTTGTGGAATCTTCATCGCAAGCGTCACGGATTATACTTCAATTCAATATGAAAATTTAACAACTTCTATGGTATCTTGGCTACGGCATATATATGGATCAGCGGTTCTTAACCTGGGGTCGTTTGGAGTTGTCCAGGGGTTCATGAAGAGGTCATAAATATAGCTTTTTGGGGAACCATTTTAATATTTCGCTCTAAAAAGGCTTAGAAAACACAAACATTATGTTCCCATCCCTTAACACTTTTGGACCGGTGATTTTGACATTTCGCCGGTAATAAATCATCTAAAATGTTGTCAACCGCTGACTATGTGGTCCATTTTCAGGATTATGAAGGTTAGTTTATGCCCTTAGGGCATAATTATGTCCTTTGCAGTCTTTTAATTGGACTACATAGTGGGAAATAGACACATCCTTAGATGATTTATTACCGGCGATATGTAAAATCACAGGTCCAAAAGTGTTAAGGGAGTGAGGACATAATGAAAGAAACGTTCAAATATGCAAAAGTTCCTGCTTGCTACGCTCGCATCATATAACTATAAGCAGTTTTAGTTTTAATAAATCGGGCTGGTTTTTTTTCTTCAAGTTTTTTTGAGGGAGTCACGGTACTGACCAATAATTTCTGATGTGGTCGTGGGGCCAAAAAGGTTAAGAACCACTGATATAGATGAATATGAAATTGATTGGAAATTGTTATAAACTATGAAACCTTGAAACTAAAAGACGAAGAGTGTACTGAAATTATCTTAATTTAAGCGGGTGACATGTGTTGTGATCAATACGCTATGTATACGTTGAGCATTCGCTGTGTGAACATTTCACGTAGAATGTAGGTTTCTTCTAAAGCGCCGTATACGGCCGAACAGCTGACGAATAAGCAACCTACACCCAGCATGCGAAACGTTAACAAAACGAATGCTCAACGTATATATAGCAATAGCGTTTTGATCACTACGTTGTCACCCGATCAAGATTTTGAACATGTTCCTAAACCCCAGCGCACCTCTGCGGACCCTAGCGAACCGCTAACGAATACAACGTATGCAGGGGCGTCATATACGGAGGGACATGGGGACACGTCCACCCCACTTTTCAAAGTAGTGGGGGGGGGGGAGGTGGGGGGGGGGGGGGGGACATAATAGCAACAGTGTGCCAGGGCCTTTAGTTTGAGTAATAGTCCACGTAGCACAGGTTCGACGACTTTTTTATGCGGATGCTATTAAACCGGGACTAAAACACCCTCAACACCAGCTCATTAACATCATATTCACTCTGTTTGAACTTACATGTATATTAATCTTGAAGCCTGTTCAGACGGCCACTAAGCTCGAGAATAGTTATTCTCGAGCTTAATTGTTTTTATGCTAACCCATAGAGCCTGTCCAGACGACAAACTTAACCTCGAGTATAGCGATACTACTGTGCGGTAGTATGACAAAATTTGACAAAATATATTTTGAGTTATCTTTGCAGAACCTAAAATGGGTCAAAAAAACGTGTTTTTATAATTTTCTCCCAAAATAATCAATTTCATGATCATGGTTGAATTCATTGAACCCTTTTCTGCAAAAAAATGTATACTTTTATATAGATTAAATGAATAATGAAGAAGTTACGGCAGTTTTACGGAGGCTCTACCTGAAGGTGCACACCCCCCTTAAGGGGGCACAGCACTAAATATACCGCCCGTTGGATTACGTGTAAAATAGAGCTAAAAGAGTCGCGATTTTGGGTCCTTAGTAACTCTTTTTGGAATGTCTCGAATGCTTTATTCTAACAAACAAATATTCAAATTTCATAAAATCGTCAAGAACAGATACCCCTTCCAATTAGATTTTACGATGTGATCATTTAAACAGCGCAACCCCTATTTTCAGCCCGGACGCTCGCCTTCTGACCGCCTCCGAGCATGTGTGTTCATCCACGTGATAAATTTTCGGTACAATCGAAAATCATTATTTTGCAATATCCTGAGCAAAGTACAAGAGATTATCTTTCATTTTAATTATAAAATGTTACCCTCACGCCAAACTTATTCCCAAAGGACCCCAATTTATCACAACCTCGGTTTTTATTTTTTACGGAACTTACTACCATTACACAAAACGAGGAGTGATTTAGTGCTGTGCGTCCTTAACATTGCGGATGGATTCACATGGCGCACATACTCTCGGTTAGCTCTCGGTTAGTGCTTCCGGGCTAGTTAAACGTAATATCTTTTAGGGTTAACATTCTAGCTTTATACTCGGGTTATTTAACCATGACCGATTCACACGGCCGTTAACCAAGAGTTTAACCTCTAAGTTAACGAATTTGACGCTAACCTTGAGGTTAGTGTCCCTCGTCGAAAGTAAAAGCAAGTTAACTTATTTGTTTACTGTGTATGAATAAGGTCAGCACATGCTGATGTTTTGTTAATTGTATATAGGTAAAATGTTTTAATGTAAGATCTGGCAATAAATAACATCAGAGGCAACTGCCTCACCAACAGCATCTTATATAATACGCCACAATCGTCACAATTTTAGTTTGTTATTCCTGTTGCTATTCATTGATAACGACGATATTTGTAACGTTAACTGTTTAGTATCTAATAATTAGAATTGATATTCTGTAGGTCGATACATGACGGATTCATATATTTGTTTCGTGAAAGCAGCATTCGTGTACAATATTACGACCATCTCCCTCCAGATTCAACTTACTAATGTCAAAATTATTTTTGGTAAGATACAACATATGACCATTTTATCACATTTGTATGTTTCGCATGTTTATGACACATAATATTAATGCTCAATCTTAATCAATCTTAAATGAAATTCCCATAGAATTAGGTCTGTTCGATTCAACTCAATCACCAACAATTGGATGTTTATATAAAATCAAAGACTTCCTGTCACACGAAGAGAAATGAAAACTCTTGAAATAACGATGGTGAAATTGTATGCAATTACACACAATTCAAAAACATTAACCAATTTGCATCAGGTTGTCTAGAATTAGTGGAAAACATTATTGCCCATGGTTTGAGACGTTCGGCAAGGTTGCCGCGTTAACTTTTTGCAACTTTTTGCAATGTTATGGTTTTTGCATACCATTTTGGCAAAGTTTTTCGCAGTGATATATCGCCATAACATTTTAGATTTGAATGAAGATTGTTAACAAATGTATTTTAAAGCTTCAATTTAGTACAAGAAGAGCTTGATATACTCACGTTTTGTTATTCATTTGCCCTTACAAACCAATTCCTTACAAACCAATTTCAATCAGAGGACGAAGGTAGCGTATGTTGGCGTCTGTGTATTGATTTTTAAAAACTCTTTGATTTTATTTCTCTTAGTTTCAATCATGATTCAACTCAGTTCTTCTCTGCGTGTAAACTATGGAAATTAATCTAATAATCTTGTTCCTACACTCCAATTGAATGATATTATTGAATGATATTATTGAATGATATATATAATGAATTAATTATCAATGGAAAGTAACCAAATTTGCAGGGTTTGCAACAAGTCACGCATACCACAGCAACAAAAACAAAAAAACACTATTGTTGGAGTCTTTCTAGAAACGTGACAGTTTAATCACAATATTTATAATTCAATGAAGTGAAGCGGAACACAATTGTGACCTGGCACGACAATAATATGAGCGTAAAGTCGCTGGGGCTGATTGTGAGTTATGGCCTGAAATAGTCGATTTGACAAGGGAGGTCGAAAATTAGATATTTTCATATTCGGAAATATAAACTATTTATGTATCACATTCCAAAGTATTAAGAAAATATTTTGGGTCTAAATATTTTCAGAGAGGGCATTTTATTCTTACATCTCAAGAAATGAACGCAAAGAGAGGAAAAATGTCTCGAAATGTCTCAAAATTACCTTACCTTACATCGTCATTACCACGGGTTTAAAATAGTATCCCCTATGGCAAATTTTGTATTGTCTTAAAGGTCAGGGCTTTCCAAAGCTATTAATAGTAGTTTAAACCCTGTAAATTCCCAAATGAACCAATGACAGGCCGTTTAATAAGAGTATTAGGCATAAACAATCTTTCGATTAAGTTTTGACAGAATATTTTGGAGAGCCAAGTGACGATAAGCTTCACTGACTTTGAAGGCCTTTTTCTCCAATTCAATAATTCAGCGGTGATTAACTTCAATTTATCATAATTTCACTTTGGAATGGCCTATTATAACATTTTTGGTGTCAATTAAACCTCAGGACATCTACTTTCTTTCATTTTTTATTTTTTGATACTTTACTCTAATTTTGTGGTGCCAGGTCACTATTAGTCTCTGAGAAATTGCGATCGACCCAGTAGATGTCATTATGTTCCTGAAATTACCCCGACGGCGAACCTGTTTAAAATATTTATAATTTGTTTAATACCCGTCGTATATGCCTATTATTTCTATCTAGCATGTTGGAAATCACCATGTTGGAAATCGTGCACGTGGAGAGAAACTGGGTATTGGTGCTGTTTTATATCATCATCTCTGTTATTGGTATACCGGGTTATGCTCTTATCATTCGTGTTTATGCAGCTAAGAAGATACGCAACAGATATATTGATAACAAGCCTAACCATTTCTGATCCGACTTGCTGCAGCTTGCAACCAGGTGCAATATATCGTTTACTTGTCTATTTCCCCACCTCGATAACGTCTACTGCACGGGTGAGATGATTTGCAGTTCGATGGCACTTTTAAATTCCGTTTTTAAAACAGGTTTCATCGCCGTGGATAGATACTTTGCAGTGTGCAAGCCGCTAGGGAGAACAATAACACCTAAACGCGCTAAGATGATAGCAGTGGCGTGTCTAGTTATATAAGGCCTAATGGCAATGTTCTGGAATACAATATCGATGGTGTTCCTGCAGATAATTCAACCTCATTTGCCTGTAGCACATGCAGTGTATCAAATAATGACTGGCCATCGGTTGTAGACAAGCACATGCAGACAAGCAGATCAAGATAATACAACATCACAATTGAATAATGCGAGTATTACGCATGCCGGGAGAGTAAACGAAACACCAAGTAAAATTCGAAGTACTTTTAAGAACAGGTCTTCTGGTATGGAGGTTAAAATTGCAAACATATATAGAACCGTAAATATTATGCATACGAGTTCTGCCAATGAAGTCATCGGCGAACAAATTCATCGGCCGATAAACTCAATAAACACTGGCCAAGCATTAGGCACTCCGCTAAACAAGATCCAATACCGTATATAACCAGCATTTGGCACGTTTTTATCTGGTTTTTATCTCTGGTATACAGGGCGCCATCTCGCGATCAAAACGTCTTTTAAAAGTTTAATCTTAAAGGCACTTCCGAATCTCAAATGTTTGCCCCGGGCAAAGGTCATATGACTCGCTACATACCCGAGATCCGCGTACACGTGTGATAAAACCCATGATGCAATACTGAACATCAAATGTGAACGAAATCCGTGTCTAGAAATGTTTCTAACAGTCATTCCGCTTTATTTCAATGAAACCAGAGTTACAATCTGAAGCAACATCAGATCAATTTTTAAGCGAGAACCCTATGTTAAAAACATACAAAACTATAAATTTTAAAAGCATTATTAACTTCCAATTTATGGGATAGTAATCGTGTTCACAAACGATATTTGAATCTATTTATGTTGTAACAACAGTACAGTGCGCCGTTGGCTCAATCGGTAGAGTATTGGGTTAATGATCGAAAGGCCGGTGGTTCGAATCCCACCCAGAATGTTGTTTTGTCTTCGTTAGTATCATATTAAATTTAGTAATTTTATGTTGGGTTTGTTTATCGTTCCCCATAATATTTGTGAATCCACGGACAAGATACTTTTAATTTGAATGATTGTCTAAATGCAATAATTTGAATGCAGTTCAACTTTTACTTGTTCATGGTCAGCGATGCGTAAATTGAATTATTGAGACCCTATACACTGCAAAAAGTGCAGAACACATGACGCGTTCAGAACATGTTCACGGTGTGTTCTCCAGGTGTTCCAGAACATGTTCAAAATGTAACAGATTTAGAACATGTTCTGAACGTGTTTTGGATATGTTCTGAACGTGTTCTGAACACATCAGAACATGTTCAGAACATGTTCTATATCTGTTACATTTGAACACGTTCTGCAGTTTTTGCAGTGTAGCCCCATTGTTACACAAATAATCTGGGAAAGGCCAATTGTGCCATTATGAAAAGAGTCGATCGTTTCGTCATTGAATCGATATTCTGATTTCCCATGTTTAGGCGTATATGATTGTACGGTCATGTGCATGTACCAACATATTATCTGTTTGTCATGTTTGTAGCTCCAGTCAGATGCTAGGGTGGGTTGGGGGTACCGCGCCATTTTGCGATATTTTGCGAAAACGATCGTGGTTATCACGTGATACGTATCGTTGAAAAATAATTTACACTGTTTTAACGAAATGCACTGTGGGATTGTGTTACCAGCCTAAAATCAAAGAAGTCGCAAACCCGGTCGCAAACTTGCTTTTAATTGAACCTAGCTACAACAAGCTAAAGTGACATCTCTGAATGTATAAATAAAGTGTGCAAAGGAAAAATTGTTGGGCACACTGGTAAAATGGTTTTACAACAAGTTTTGCTATCATTAATCAAACTGAACTCAAGTTAAATCACTTATTTATCGAGCAATAATATATAATTGTTTACGCATTTTAATTGTTTAGATACAAAGTTAAATAAATCAAGGAGACATTTATGATAGATAAATAAATAAAAAGAAAACTATAAACGCATGGGCGGCCTTTATAATTGATAAAAATTGACATAACAATGATGTTACATTAATCCACCATCAAGTTTAAAAAATAGAAAAATAAAAGGATAACAAGGAATATGGCCAACCTATGCACGCCACAGAGATCCACGACTATAATTGTGATAGTTATATTATTTAACCATATCCATTTATTTATAACGAACGGATTTTTATTGTGCCATTTTTGCCAAATGTGTGTGTTTCTCTCGCACAAAATGTGTTTGTAATGTGATTATACTCCTTATTTTTAAAAGAACGGTACATTTTTGTGACATTTTCGAGAAAAAAAATGGCGTAATTTATACGGTCAACGCCAGCAGTGGTGTCCGTGTGGGCAAACATACAGATGATGCCGGCAGGCTAAGCAAATAAAACAAAAGTGCTCCTAATGGTGCTCGAACCCACAACCTTTCGCTCCCAATGTCAACGTTCTATCCACTACACTAACCGTGCTAATTGAGAAAAATCTTTGCAAATAATGTATTTATATCATGGGTCATGGGTTTAATAATGCACTGTGTTAAATTCTACATTCCTGGCCGCCACTCTGTTCAAAGGCACAAAAAAGTGGACTTGTTTTATGCTTTTTTTTTGCAATTCTGAGGTGTGTGGATCGTGTTTTTTTTATTAAATTGGTTAGATATCCGTCCATTTTAGAACATCTGAAATTTAAAGTGCACCCACACACCCGGGAAAGTATGATGCCAAGGGCATATATTTTGCACGTAAATCCAATACAAAGGTTCAGAAAATCGACCAAAATATGACGTCATGACCAATGCTTCGGGACAAAATGGCGCGGTACCCACCCCCCCTAGTCAGATGCCAACGGTTGAGTGAGTCTATTGTATACGACGCAATTTAGTTTTCCCTTGAAAAGAGGATGTCGATCTTGTGCAATTCAATATGCCAAAATGTCAGCCTTATACAATGCCAACATCAAGGCATTTAAATGTGGTTCAACGCCATGTGACATGGGGATTTTTACTAAGGGGAGCAATAAAATATTAATCCATTATTTTGATATGCTTAAAGGGGCGTGTACATCTCAAGTGTTTGTCCTGGACAAAAGTCACATGACTCCCTATGTATCTGAGTCTCCGTGTTTCCAAGTAATAATACCCATGGTGCAATAGATTCGCCGCGAATTTTAATCGATCAAACGTAATGGTGACATTTATTTACGAACGAAATAGGTGTCTAGAATCGTTTCAAAAAATAGTGTTATGCATTATAATGAAATCAGAATTACAATCTCCTTCAGCATAAAATCAACTTTTGGGCGATAACCCATGTTAAAAATGCACACCAATCGAAATATAAAGCATTTTAGCCTCCGATTTAAGAGATATTTGTATTTTGAACTCTATGTAATGCTTTTCTTCATAACGTTTATGTATAGCCTTCATTAGCTCAATCGTCAAAGCGCCGGCTTTACAATCATGAGGTCAGTGGTTCGAGTCCTGGCGATGGGGTTTTTCTTTTCTGTTTTGTTTTGTTATTACACTGTTTGTTTTTATAAATTGACAGGACTGCTTATCGTTCGCTATATTTATTGAATGTTAAATATGATACTTTTTTTCTTTTGCAATTTCACTGCGATAAAGAATGTCCTGTAAATATAATTGTGTTTACTACTCCGTAGGCCTACATTGAATGGCCCTAGCTAGTCTATGAACATGATCTGCAAAGGCCAATTGTTATGTAAATAAGAAGCCAGTCGGCTTATGTCCTTGAATCGATTTTCCTATTTCCTACACCACCGATATTTGTAATTGGTCAGAAGTCACAAACTGGTAAAAAAAAAAGTTTCACTTCTAATAATGTTGAGAAATGCACCAATTCTGATTAAACGGGACAAAACTTAAGTTTTACATACTTAATGACCCACAAACTATATATTGTTGGAAAGCTTAAGATTCAATGTTTTTTATTTTTGCCAAAAAGAATCAAATTATACAGGGTGTGTACAATTTTTACAGGGTGGAACATAATTTTTTTTATCGTTTTTGCTCCTCACAAAATAGTTTGATAGTTTGTACAATTAGGGTTTAGCTGAAAATAGTCACCAAAATCAGAACAACCGCAGAAGGTGCTACCAAATTTGCTAAGAATCATTTGCCCAAAATGTACACAGGAAAAGTACAGGGTGTCTAAAATTATGATGAAATAATGCATAAAATAAATGTTTGTATATAATATTCTATGAAATTTAGTTAGCATGGACCATTTAATTTAAAAGAAAATGGTTATCAAAATGAACTACATGGATATCGTTAAAGTTCCTTTTATTTTGAATACAGGGTGGTCCAAAATAGGTCTAAATAGCAAATTTTTCATGAATCTATGAACAATTCTGTGAAGAAACACTTCTGGCTTTTTTAGTTAAATGTTTTACTACCCAGGGTAGAAAAGGACTGAAGAGTCACACAAATGAAATAGAGAGACTGCGATTTGGCCATTGTTTAATCAATAAGATGAATAAAACTGTGTATTTTTTACATTAAAACACTCCCTGAATTGAACATCATATTCTAGTAGAGAATGTCTAGATAACAATTCAATATTAGTATTCATAGTAGCAGGCACATGTTATTAACACATATGAGAAGTTTGAAAACTTTCCTATGTATACTTTTAAAATGGCATCAATTTCAAAAGTTCTAGTTTTCCGCTATTTTGTGTACCTATGGGCGCCTCATCCACCGCCTCCTCATCCACCGCTCCCACCCTTGACTCACTCGACGTTTAGATTGATAACTTCACTGTTGCTAAACATGTGGCTTTAATTCTTTTTTTATTCGGTAGCTGGATAAATTGTCTTTAATATGATACCAAAAATGTTATGTTTTTTTGACAACTTCTATTTAAAATAGAGACACGTATCACGATTTTAAGGATTTTTTGAAACGATCCCACCTTGTTTGATATACCTATTAGTGACTTGTGACCAATTTGCTTCACAATTCAGAAAAGAGAGTTGTATCTTCAAAAGTACATTACGCGGTTCACGGCTTTCACGGCCTGATTTGGGCGACAGTTTTGGCGTGGATTTGATACCGTGCTGAACTCATCATGCTCATTGCTGCGAGAGCGTAATTATAAAATGCTGGCGTAACGTTTTAATGGAACTATTTTGAATTCGTGAAAATTATCAGATTTGCCTAAATTGACAATTTTTGCAACCAAGCTTAATTGCTTTAGGATCACGTGAGCATAAAATAAATAAAAATGTTAGACTTGACTTGAGTGTCATATCGACTATAATCTAATTGAACGCAACTATACAGATATAGTGCTCATTATGGTTATTTCGATATAACTAAAATAAAATGATACGAGTTGTTCGGAATTTTATTTTATTTAAACCTTGACTGTAAATAAAACAGATACAAGTCACTGCCCGGGTCGATGACCTTTTCGGACCTTTTATTCACAATTTCATGGTTTCTTAAATGAGAAAACATTATACACATTTTGAACAAATAAAATTATATGCGAGGATAGGCCTATTCGTTTGTGTTAATTTTCCACAAGAACAAATGAATTAGATGTTGTCCATATTATTGGTCTAATACATACATCACCTGATAATTTACAATGGTGTTTGATACAATGTACATGTATATCCCGCTGCATATAGTTTGCAATAGTGAACATTATTTTCATGACGTCAGTTTTCAGCAATGTCAAACATGTCAAAAGTAAAGGTATTTTTCCCCCGAGATTGACTACATACAGTTCTCTGTTGTCAATTTCAATGGTACAAAGATCAGGAAAATTGTAGGTTACGCTATTGTTCCTTTTTTGCCAACTACCTTTTCTATTATATAAGCCAGTTTTAACACTTTCCACGTGGCAGGCGTCAGACGACATTCTAAAATGTCTCAAACTGTTGTCAAAATTGTTAAATTTCATAACCATACTTGGAATCAGCATGTGAAATGCATTGAAATAAATACAAACATGCCTCGTATTGGTTCAGTAATCCTTGAGATAGATTGGGAAAGATTTCTGAACATCTGTTTTTATATGGTAAAACCAATAGCCGCGTGGAAAGTGTTACGCAATATTCCGTAATTGTAGCTTTGAATCTCAGCTACAAGTATATTGATATCAGTACCATATGTTCAGTGAAAACCAAATTTCCATTTAGTGTGAATTTCTGTGAAATAAGGTCAAATATAACCGGTCTAAATTTCAGATATCTCTTTCACTTCACAGACTGCAAACAATAGAAATGGCTAATTTGATATTAAATTGCGTTTTGATTATCCAGATCCAGGTCAAGACAACCATTAAGCTTTACCCTCCCCTATAAGAAATACTGCAAAAGTAGTTTGTTTTTGAACTGAGATATATCAATTACAGGACTAACTGAAGATGATTCAAGTCTCTTCACGAATTGATTTTCTGTACGGTTGACTATCTGATTGGTTATTCTGAAGGTTGCACACACAGAAACTCATAAAGATTCTAAAGATTTAACATAAGAGGCATCACTATGACATACATTTTACAATGAATGTGACCGATTAGAAATATTCCAGATATGCTAAAAGCATAGTAATACATTGGAGTTCATATTATGCTATCTGCAAGTACAAAACCTTTAACTCTTGCAATATGATCGTTCCATATTATATTTAGATATAATCCAACAGTAATTCCATTTTCTGTGTTGATAATCGCAGTCTTAGATCTATCGATACAATACGGAGAAAAACAGCAAAAACATGACTGTATACATTTTGAGGGTAATTTTCCGTTTTCGCTGTCCAAAATCTCTCTCTCTCGTCTTGACCACATCATACCACAGGTGAAACGGATATTTTATTTGTACTGTGAAACACTGTGAGACTTAAAGGCATATTATGTGATCTTTTCCAAGTAGCGCCCTCTATCATTGATTTTACTATGAAAGCAGATTTTCTTGCAGATTTGCATTTTTGATCATAAATCATAAAGATCTTCTAAGTTACAGATCGATACGATTTCTAATTACTTCAAAATCATGCATGGTTTGAAAATAGATTGTACCGAGCGGTACAATCTTTTTTTATTTTAAATTTTACTCTAAATTCACTCTAAAACTATGATTTTGAGGTTATTAGGAATCGTATCACTCTGTACCTTGGAATATATTCATGATTTATGATCAGAAAAGTAAATCTGCAAGAAAATCTGCTTCCAATTTTTCCAGGATTGAGGGCGTCCCCTGGAAAAGATCACAGGTACGTGGGTATGCCGACTAGTTTTATGTTTAAACTCAACATTATAAACATGATAGAGGCGACCGTCGTAGCGGGTGCGCCAACAAGTGGCTCAATAAGTTGTAAAATAAGTTTTTAACATTAACAATTTCTGAGGCCCCATGAGCTATAAAATGTTTGATTGTATAACTCAAAACAATACACATTGAAATCACTTTCAAACATGGTAAACACGTGCTCATTCTTCAGATTCCATTCATGTGGGTTTTTGCAAAAGAAATTGTCAAAACTTCAGTGTTATGCTAACATTACATAAATGAAACGTATTCCAAAGTGTTCAGAAAACATTTAAGTCAAATGCGCAAAATTGTCTGTTTCCAATTTGGTGCATTTATTCATACACAGGCTGTCACAAAATGATATACCCATCGATGCCCAAATTTGAAATACCAGGGTTTGAGTAAAAACTAAGAATGTATCGCCATTTTATATGTTCATTCTGTTTTGAGACAAAATCGCAACTTAACAGTGGACTAACCACACACCGTTGCTTCAATTGCTTGACAAATCTACCACTGTTTATTATATGAAAGTGACTATACGACCTATCATCGGGTAGCCAATTGCTTCACCAGACTATACAACCTATGGTACCAGACTGTACAACCTATAGTTAGGGTAAGGGTAATGGTTAGGTAGGGTTATGGTCAGGGTAAGGGTAAGGGTAAGGGTAAGGGTAAAGGTAAGGGTAAGGGTTAGGGTTAGGGTTAGGGTTAGGGTTAGCCTTATGGTTAGTTAGGGTTAGGGTTGGGTAAGGTAGGGTTAGGCCAAGAAAAATAAATTGTTTGTTTGTCCACGTCCGACCGACCGTGTACCTGTGGTGCCGACCGTATTCTTTTCTTTTTTTTCGATTCTTTTTTTAAAACAACATTTTTAGCAATTTGAACGGCCAAACGGACCGTTTTATTCCTGATTTCGTATGACATATTCAATCTGGTCTTTATAACACCATCCCCCAATGCGCAATCTCGTGTAACATGATGTTTATTGCGTGAACTTGGCACCCGCGGGGACTATTAAAAGGACTAAATGAAAATTGTTTGCACGTGCAAGTGATGTCATTTTTTATACTGTAAGAAAATATGAAGAAATCTAGTTACGGTTAATATTTGTTCCCAAAATGTTGCTCAACGGCATGAATATTAATTTCAACATAGTATAAAAAGTTGGGGTAGTTAGTACAGGAAAAATAGGTTTAGTAATACTCTCACGTTTATATTTCTAACAAAACTTCAACACAACGTTCTTTCGCTTTCTGTAATAATGGCGGCGACCTACACGGTATCTGCGCGTTGCAAACTTGGTACAAAAATTATATTTGACCGAGTTTGCAGTGTTGCAACCAATTCGACACTTACTTGGAGATCGAAATCAGCAGTGTGAAGGTGGCCGAGAGTAAAGCAGCAATGTCGCAAACTCATGAACAAGAGTTCTACTTTTATTGTCAAAGCGATGTGTTTTGTGTTTTGTGTTTGGACACAGTATCCATGCCGAATTTAAATTCCCAAATACAATATCCGTATAAAAAACCCCAAGATCTTTTAACACTCCGACCTACCGACCCTACCTTTTGTTGGCCTTAGGGTTAGGGTAAGAGTTAGAGTTAGGGTTGGGGTTAGGATTAGGGTAAGGGTTGCTGCTGGATCCTCGGCTGTATAGCTTTTCACGAAATAGCTGCACGGTCATTTGTATATAGCTTTTGCCTATAGCAGCTTGGATTATATTATATTGAGATCAAATTCAAACATCCTTTTCGAGCCGCGAAATCCGTGAACCGTCCTAGCTAGTTTTAAATATATTACTCAGAAACTACAAATGGTGGTGTATTTATTTCAATAATAATAATACAGGCACATTGATTTGTATTACATAACGGCTGGCATTTACTTTACAAGTTTAGCTCAATCGATAATAACACACAACGAGTTTCTATTGTATTGGCCTGTTGCATGAGTAGGACAGTGCGGTGGTATACCGCGGTACATGTCACCTTTCATGATGCCATGCACACTAACCAGTCAGTGGAAAATTAAAATGAAATCGTAAATAATTCCACATTCCAAAATAAACTATAATGGAACAATAATGAATGATTATACGAAATGATAAATAATATCGAAAACTAATTTAAAAAAATGTATATAAACGATTAAAATAAAATGTCAAGCCGTGATAGGATTCGAACCAACGACCTCCGGATTACTAGTCCAAAGCTCTACCGCTGAGCCAACCATGCGCTATGTGAACTCGATAACAAACAAAAGTAATATGGTTCAACATACCACTCTTCTATAAATTAGATGTTTAAAATGCTTTATATTTCTTAATCTTTGCAGTTTTAAGATAGTTTCTCGCTCAAAAGTTGTTTATTTACTGTTAAAGAATGTAATTCTGATTTAAATGTAACGAATAACACTACTTTTTGAAACAATTCTAGATATAATTATATTTCGTTCGTACAGCATTTTGTCGATTTATGTGCACATCTTTTACGACTAAGAATTGCATCATGGGCTTTTTGCCGGGCACGCCAGGACTTGGGAGCGAAGCGAGTCATGTGATTTTTGTCCAGGACAAACACTTGAGATGTACACGCCCCTTTAAGTCATGTTTGCAGGGACGCTTCTTCTTGAAAATGCCATTTTCTGAAGAAGATGTTTTTGTCATTACTGAAAAAATAAGGTATATTTCCTGTGGCCCTGACCCCTGTCTCATTAAAAGCTTTAAATTAATAACCTTTTATGATCATCGATGTATTGCTCTTTACATTGAATCCAAAACTAGCTTGCAGCGACACCGTTTTCACATTTAAAATACAATTTAGAAACTGGGTTCAATTTGGCTAAAATGTCGTCGAATACTTAATAGTTTACCACTAGTTCATTATGTAGAGAACACATAAACACGTCATTGAGTAGTTATGGCCGAGCGGTTACGACTATGGACTAGTAATCTAATGGATTCTCCCCTCCTCGGTTCGAATCCTGATGAATACCTTTTGTTAGAAAAACGGTTAAGTCTCTGTGGGTTGGAAAATGGCGTATATTTTTACTGTAGGTGAATAAAAGTCGTGGCCCTGACCCCTGTCCAAAAATGTATTACAATTAAACATATTTTTGATTAAGTGTAATACGTTAGGAACATTTCTTGTGCACAAAGTTTTTGCTACGACGTCTAAAAATCATCAAAATTATGATATTTACGATCGCATTGAAAATGCATCTTTATCGACTCCAAAAAAGTAACAAAAATCATGTTTTTTGTGAAATCGGAAATAATGTCCTAAATAAATAGGACTTCCCCTTCAAAATGAGCCTAAGATGATCACAATTGATGGAGGCAATCCGTCATAATTGCGAGTTGTAAATGACCCAATTTATATTTGTTTTCTTGAAATCTCGCTTTACTGGCGGGCCGGGGCGAACAAAATAGACGGTATTTTCATGCCTTGACTTCTGACTACAAACAGATCAGATGGGAAATAAGAATCGATTTAACGACGACTGACTTCTTTCAATAACAATTGGCCTGATAGATTATTGAGTGAATAACCATGGTGTAACAATGGGCGGGGTATTGCAATAATTCAATAAACGCAACGCTAAGCATGTATTAAACCTATACATGTATATGTACATGCACCCCCATGAAGTGATAGTACATTAGTACATTCAAATTAAAACCTCATTGAATCTGTAAGAATATCATTCTATTAAATAAAATGAAAAGTATCTGGAATCAAAATAATATTATGATTGAACGATATTAAAGTAATCTCTAAATTTACTAAATATAATAGTAACGGGAAAAACAAAACATTCTCTGTGGGATTCGAACCCACGGTCTGCAGATTATAAATCTGACGCTCTACCGATTACGCTATCGGAGCACTGAATGACAATAGTTGAACAGACATAAATTCAAATGATAGTTAAACACTATCCTATAAGTAGGAAGTTAAAATGCTTTATATTTCTATTTTTGTATGTATTTAACATAGGGTTCTCGCCTAATAAATGATTTAATGTTGTTTCAGATTATAATCGTGGTTTCATTCAAATGAATAGAATGACTTTTCGAAACATTTCTAGACATGAATTTTGTTCGTACATTTTGCTGTTTGTAGCCAATCTTTCGGTACACGAGCTATCAACATTACATCATGGTGTTTATATGATGTATACGCGGATCTCGGGTATGTAGCGAGTCATATGACTTTTGCCCAGGGCAAACATTTGAGATTCGGAAGTGCCTTTAAGATTAAACTTTTAAAAGACGTTTTGATCGCGAGATGGCGCCCTGTATATTAGAGATAGATAAAAACCAGATAAAAACGTGCCAAATGCTGGTTATATACGGTATATGCTTCAAAAACAGGAGAAGAAAGACTTAACCATGCAAAGCCAATCGATCTGAATAAGAACTCGCGAAACTCTGTCCAGCGTAAAACAACCCGAATGCTTGTCATCATCACCGCCATGACGTTCACGACATGGTCACCGTCAATGATAGTTCAGATGTTAGTTATGGGAAATCCAGATGCATTTCGTCACTTGAATTATGCATCTCTTGTTCTGCTTACACTGATACAGTCTGTGTATGCCATTAATTACGCGGCTAATTTCTTAATTTTTTTCTCGACTAACCGAAGGTTCAATTGGTTTTTTAGTGTAAGATCGTAAGGTTAAATGGGGGAAGAACAGGACAACACCATTAACATTGGGAATCTGTGATAACGTAATATCCGAATAATATTCGAGTAAAAAGTCATCGGCGAACAAATTCATAGTGTTCCTCGAGCTGGCAATGAGGTCATCGGTAAACGAATATATTCTGTTCCTCGGATAAACCATGGAATTACGAGACACGGAATACCATCGACAAGACCCTGTTATATAACTCAATTATATTGCCATTGGCGGTACCTCCTCCACACACAAGCATTGACAGACATTGAATGACTTGCTCATTATGTACGCACATCGGGCTATTCCTTTGACCAAGCATCATCTTTACCGGTTATGTTGCCACATTGACTATTACTACTCCCACGGACGCATGGTTGCCAGTTATATTTTTCTTCCAAATCAAATACGACTTTGGGTCAGTTTCTTGTCAAAAACAGGTGTACAAAACACATTTTTATGAGAAATCCGCTGCAAACCGCATGGTCTAACATACATGTTTGGGTAGATAAGTTGATGAATTCTGCTAATTTGTAAATACAAATAGCGGCCAAAAGTGCGCATTTTCAAAATTGGCTGAAAATCTAGACCTGTTTTCTAGGTCATCTATGCACATTTTAGGGAATTATTGGATTCAAGAAGTAATAAAAAAAAAAATGAGTGAAATAGTTTCTATAAAACTTCACAAATAGTGTTACATCAATCGCATCGGTGAATGTGTGTATTAATTTAATAACTTTAAAATATTAGCAGTACTGTATTTTAAACTTTCATCGTTGCTTCTGGTATAAAACTGTTTTTATGCATCCCCCAGCTTGCATTAAGTATGCAAACGACTATCAATACCGACATTATAACCACCGCGCTTTTTTGAAACATGCTACTCACACATGCGTGAACGGAACGGACATAATCAGCTCAACACGATATTTCAATAGAGATGATTATCCCTCCATTGTTGAAGATCTATTGTAACAGGCAGTGACGCGCGGTGACTTGTAGAATTTTTACACAGCGCAGCCCTTTTAATTTTGCCGGTAAAGGTGATAGGTACCTTGATGTTGGGCTCGATGGTATTCCGTGTCTCGTAATTCCATGGATAAACTCAACAGCTAGTCGCCCACTAACAGACACTCCGGCAGGCATTGAAGCATGCACTGTAAAACGAAAGGAAAACTAATCCGTGTCAATCTAAAGGGTTAAAACCGGCGAAACAATTTTCAAGGCAAAACCACTCGAATGCTTGTAATCATTACAGCAATGACCTTCACGATATGGTCACCGTCAATGGTGGTTACAGATGATGGTCTTGGAAAGTGCATTCATGATATGTACAAGACATCCTGTGTTCAAGGACTGATGACTGTACGGCAGTACTGCAAAACCACCACGTATGACTCATACGTTTAAGTGACTTGTATGTAAGAATTAAACGATAGTCACCAAAAAGTAATATATTGCATTACCATACATAACAAGCACTCATACAAATTGAACTGAGATCAATGACAATGTGTCTTTATTATAACGGAACAGTTTGAGTATTACTTTGGCGACTATCGTATAAGTCTTACGTACACGACACTTATACGCATCAGCCATACGTTATAGTTTTGCAGTGTGCCCTAATCAACGTCATCAAAATTGATGATGCAACCAGGATAAGTTGAAGCTAATAGCACATCACATGATGTTGACCTCGCGTACGCGAGGACAACCCAAGGGCGTCCCCAGCGGGGGGGGGGGGGGGGGGGGGGGGTATGGGGGTGTCACCCCAACCCCCCATTCATAAAATCTGTCGGCAAAATCATGGTGCCGTGGGCAAATCAAAGGAAGGAGGAAGAAAAGGGAGAAAGAAAGAAAGGAAAGAGAAAGGAAAAGGGAAAGAAAGAAAAAAAGAAAGAAAGACAGAAAGAAAGAAGGGAAGAGAAAGGAAAGAGGAAAGAAGGGGAGAAAGCCCTATAACAATTATCGATCGTATGCGTAAATGATAATGTTGTGTCGGCATATGAACAAAGGCAATGTAGGCATATAAATTTGTAGGCACTGTGAACGAGCCCATTTGTATGAGATTTTGTGTCGGCGCACAACTGTCGTTATTTGCGTGAGACCAGAATTTGCGTTGCACCAGGGGCACAATCGAGATCTCACGTAGGTCTATGTCGATGTTGGACATGCCTATATTGAACATTTGACCATGTTTTGTTAACATTATTCAACTAAACCAAGATGGCTTCAGGAAAGTTTTCCATGACCATTTTAGTTAAAAAACTGAAAATCTTTGTGCGCTTCGCGCACATTCTTTCTACGGGTTTCAACATTATAATGGATCTCGAACCAAACCAAATATTATATGGGGGACGTTAAAAACGTCATACTGGACCCTTTAAGTGTTAAAAATGCCAAATGTTGCACGCTTCGCGCGTATTAGTTTCATTATTCAAGCTGAACAAGATGGCTTCAGAAAAGTTTTCCATGACCATTTTAGCTTAAAAACTGAATTTATTTTTGAGCTTTGCTCGCATTCTATCTACAGGTTCAACATTATAATGGTCTCGAACCAAACCAAATATTATATGGGGGACGTTAAAAACGTTAAACTGGACCCTTTAAATGTAAGAAATGCAAAATTTTATAGTATCAGAAGGCTTCAACCAGTTTTCAATGACCATTTGAATTCAAAATCTGAAAAAATTTGGCGCGCTCTGCGCGCATATTTTCTACAGGTTTTAACATTATAATGGCCCTTAAACCATACGATTTGAATTTGGACTTGATATGTATGTAACTATGCAATATCAAACCGTCATACATAAGTGTTAGAATTGCCAATTTTTTAGTTTCAATGTTTCATTATTTAAGCTTAACAAGAAAGCTTCAGGACAGTTTTCCATGACCGTTTTTAGTTCAAAAACTGAAAAATGTTGCGCGCTCAGCGCGCATAATTTTCTGTAGGTTTAAACATTATAATGACCCTAAAACCACAATAAATATTTTAAATATTATGTGGAGGACATTTAAACGTCATACTGTACCTTTTAAAAATCACAAATTTTGCGCGCTTTGTATTAGTTCCAACGTTTCAATATTTAAGATTAACAAGATGGCTTGAGGTTTTTTGGCCTCCCCCATCAAAACAGTCCTGGATACGCCCTTGGCTCCCCCCGAACTATTCAATTTTGACATTTCAATTATCATTATCAAATTTGTGTCCTCCCCATGTCTGAAAACAGATTGACGCCCCTGACCATATTGTAGTCCATACTAAAATATGCGTGTACGAATTCCGGCGAGCGAAGCGAGCCGACATTTTTTATTGTGCCCACAAATGGCTTTGTCGGCAATTGATGACCTTTACACCCCCCCCCCCCCCCCAATGAAAAGGGTCTGGGGACGCCCTTGGGACAACCTCACCCCAGGGGCGTAACAGAGGGGGGGGGGTAGGGTCGAAAAAAATTGCACGGTCAAAAAAATTCGCACGGTCACAAAATTTCGCATGTGCATACAATTTCGCACGGTCACAAAATTTCGCACGGTCATAACATTTCGCAGTACAAAATACATCGCACGGTCATAACATTTCGCAGTACAAAATACAAAACAGTCAACAATTTGTTGACTGTTGTGCTTTTTGTACTGCCAAATTTTCTTTCTTTCTTTCTTTCCATTTCTTCTTTTCTTTCTTTCCCCTTTTTTCTCCTTTTCCTTTTTCTTTTTCCTCCCTTTTTCTTTCTCTCTCTCTTTTCTTTCCCTTTCCCCCTTCTTTTCCTCTTTTCCCTTCCCCCCATTTTTCCTGGTGGGTAGGTTTGAATTTCCTGCTGAGCACCTTCAGGGGGGCACTGTGCCTCCCCTGCCCCCCCCCCCCCCCGGCTGTTACGCCACTGCCTCACCCCGAAAAACGGTGCAACGAACATCCATGGTGCGCAATATGTAAGCTCAACATCACGGCTCTAATTGGTTAGCGGCATTTTGTGAGTTTTCAAGCATATGCGCAGCAAGCTGATCGAAGTATGCCCACGTATTTTGGACTTTATCCAGGAGAATATGTGCCGTGGGTCCATTTCCTTATGAAAACGCGGTTTCTATGGCAACCAATGGTTAAATATCTATAAGCGCAAACATTCCTATTTTTTGATATTTGCCAACATGCTTTACTTAATAGCTCGTAATATAATAGTAGCATAAACTTACTGCACCCTTCATCCTTTCAGGATACCATAATTAGACCATAATTAAAACACAATGGGAGCGCATTTATGAAATAGGTAATGATACATATAGATGTGCTATTCATGTGGTTGGCTCTGTCGGATTTCTTATATTGTTCAATCACACCGCCCGTTTTCTTCTTTGGTTGGACGATTTGTCCAGAGTTATCACTTGCGTATTGCAGATTTCGAACATTTATCGGATATTTATCAGCTTTGATATCAATATTTCTTACCGAAGCTATCGCCGTGGATCGTTATTATGCGGTGTGCCTACCTTTGAAAAAAAATCATCAACCCTCACCGGGTCAATTTGATGGCACTCGTATGCTTCATATTAGCGGAAATCATATCATGTTTTTGCGGAATCTTCATCGCAAACGTCACGGATTATATTTCAATTCACAAGTATCATTGCAATATTGTTCATTACTATGGGTGGTTGGTACTCTCTGTATACAGAGCGATTCGGCGACAAACAAAGGTACGGGTACTCTCTTAATTCCAAAGATTGACTTTTCAATCTTTCATAGATTGTCGTAAGGGACTAAATTTTAAGATTGACATTCAATCTTTTTTTGGATTGAAGAGTTTCAATCTAAAAAAAGATTGAGAATTTAATCTAAAAGATTGACTTTCAATCTTTCATAGATTGCCGTGAGAGAACAAACTTTTAAGATTGACATTCAATCTTTTTTTTATTGAAGAGTTTCAAATCTAAAAAAGATTGAAAATTCAATCTAAAAGATCGGCAGTGCTGACACTCAATGTGAATTTCGCGACGTCGTGAGTCTATGGAGGGTGGTGGTACCGTGTACTACGGTACCGATTGGGACTAGTCACTCGACAAAATTTCGTAGTATGTACATGTATGTATTACCACGTTTTACCACATTTATACCGTTAAAAAGTATCACCA